>JAWNNQ010001852.1:0-47698 GCA_035044765.1 Leucophenga montana
AGATTTACCTTTTAGAGATTAAACTTTTAGAGATTAAATATTGTAAATAAACTCTTAATTATAGAATTTTGAATATAATAGCTGTTCACACTGGAGTACAGCTATTTCTGTTATATTATGAACTTTCAACTAATTTACTTATTGTCTTATTGATAGATTGTAAATTAATAATAAAAAAAAAATAAAAAAATCAATCAGCTGTCGCTTGATATTGTTATTCACGGCGTATGAGTAATATATCATGCATAACATCAACTTGATACGTTGATATCACATGCCATAATATATTACTCATACGCCGTGAATCACAGTGGCACCAGTAAGAAACAAATGATACTCAATCACTGACATTTACAATTACAATCGAGTAGCAACTGATATCAGTGATTTTTTAGTCACTGTGATTGAATCACAGGTAGTTAAATATCGCTCAACTCTAGTAGCTACCATACACACTATAGAATTTTTGTGCAGACAACTTTTCCGTTACAGGTAACATCAGCTTGAAATTTGATATAGTGAGGTTTTATGAACGGACGCTTACCATAAATATCAAGGGGCGTGTCCTGCCCACTTTTAAGGTTGGCCCCTGTATAAACGTATCATCCACGTTTAGGGTCTTCAAATATGTTTTTTTTTCTTTATAATGTGGTAAATACACAATTTGAAACTTCGTGTGGATGCTAATAACAAATAAAATACCAGCAACTCAGCGAACATTTGTTAGTCCTCCCGTATATAGCTGTTAAAGGATAAAGAGAAAGAGAAAGAGAGAGAGAGAGATGGAGAGTGAAAGAGAAAGAAGCGATGCGAAGAGGTTTGTTTAGCTAAATCCTTTTGCGTGTGAATACACAATACCGTTGCTTTTGTTGTTCTTGTTGTTGTTTCTCATAAGGATTCGCAACTGTCAACAACGAAAAACTTTCGCTCGTCCTTTTCGCTTTCTTTCACTTGCGGAACGCGTTTCTTCTTTTTCTTCTCTCCTCTCTACTCTTCTCTTATTTTCGTTCTTCAGCACTTCACTTCTGTTACACTTTGGTGTGCCGACATTCTGGCGCGTATTGTTGTACGAGTATTTGCTGAATTGTTTGTGTATTTATTATTGTGTGTGTTGTAAATGCATGTTTACATTGTTGTTGTTGTTGTTGTTGTTGTTGTTGTTGTTGTTGTCGTTAAGTTTTGCTGCTCATTCGTTACACTTTCCTCCATTCATCTCATCTTTCTTTCGCACTCGCTCTCATACCCGTACTCCTTTACCGCACCTATTTATTTGTACTACTCGCACTTTTTTTCTCGGTATTCGCTCGGTTTATTCCTTTGTTTGTTTTACTGTTTAGTTGCTTTGCCGTTACACATTTTTTATGTGCACACACACACACACACACTCACACACACACACACACACACACATTCAATTATACAGTTGAAAAACAAACACATACATATGCACATACACATACACATACACATACATACATATGTATCTATGTACATATGCACCGCTGAGATTCATCTCTCTTTCCCAATGTGTGTGTGTGTGTGTATGTGTGTGTGTGTGTGTGTGTGTGTGTGTGTGTGTGTGTGTGTGTGTGTGTGTGTGTGTGTGTGTGTGTGTGTGTGTGTGTGTGTGTGTGTGTGTGTGTGTGTGTGTGTGTGTGTGTGTGTGTGTGCGGCAGTTTCAGTTAAACAAAAAAAACAAAAACATGTTTTTTTAAGGCGAAAATCGAAACTCATTTTGAATGCACATTGTTGAAAACTTTTCCAATGCATTTTTGTTTTTTGGCGCCATTTTCTTTTTTGTAGCTCTCTGCACATGAAGTAAAAATGGTGTATTACTTAGTTTGGAAAACGTTTTACTTCCGATATTACGACCGTTGCCAGCACTAAATGGCTAAAATGGGGAAGGTAAGCAGTTTTTTTTTTTGGGTATTTTGAAGTATATGTTGTTCAATTAAATACGATCCGTTTATAATGCTACTCGTACATAGAATCTTAGCAGTTTTGTGTTGGCGTGAAATTTAAGAAAATGATTTTGAACCAGAAAGCAAACCATTAAAGTAAAAGAGTGGTTTAGACATGCCTGACTTTTTAGGCACTATTCAACACGAGCCCAAAGTTGATATTGACAGACACATACTTGCACTCACTATCAAATTTTGGAAATGGTACGAAACTAGTGACACGTACGCTGAGTGACACGTACGCACGCACGCTCTAACATGAAAATATAAAAGAACTTAAATCCCCGTCAATATTTGGTAAAAGAGTGAACTAATGGAGTCGCCGTAACTGACAGAATAGCGTACACATATTTTGATCAGTCCTAAAATAATGTCGATGTGAACCGCATCAAATGGTTTGTATGTCAATGGCTTAGAAATCCTGCGGCACATTTCGGCAATAGCTGCTCTGCTATTAGCTTCAAGGATATACAATGCTTTGGGACCGTTGCTGCAAAACAGGCGATTTAACATAACCCCAGGAACATAATTCAATGGTGTTAAATCACAAAATCTTGGTGAGCAACTGGAAGGGCCACTTCTGGTAATAAGCAAGTCACCTAACTTTTGATGTAATAAATTGTAATGCGAACTGTATGGGATCTTGTTGAAAATAAAAGTAGTCATCATCGATTTCAACAAATTTGGTTCAGAAATAGTTCGAAATCATGGCAATATCTGCAGAATGGCGTGAAATAGCTACATATTGTTCGAAACAAATGAGAAAGAATTGTAAAAACATTAAGAGGCCCCGACTTTATTGAACCGGAATCTACATGTATATAAAATGTTTAAACGTTTATTGAAACTGAAAACTTTTCGTCGGCGCTGTTCCAAAGACATAAAATGAAAATTCCTTGAACCGCTTGAACCATACAGAACCGCGGTTTGAACTTGTTAAAAAACCAATTTGCGAACCGAAGCACTGATTCGAAGGTATCGCAAACCGCTTCCCATTGCCGCTGCAGCCCTGGTAAATTGCATACTCTCAAAACTGCTGATGCGTTGCCATTGGCGATCTTCTATATGGTAGCGTTAGTGGAAGCGAGACGAACATACTGCTGCTTAACATTAGCTGGAACAGTGATTCGTTACGGATAACAGGACAAACCAGGGCAGCATCGATACATCGTCAACCGTTCAGTTCCCAACAATCGTATTCGAAACTAATGTAACGCTTTGGATGGGAACAGTTTGAGTTCGGAATGATAATTTGTTCTCGGGAACAATAGTCACAGTGGAAACGGACTGGTTTATGTCGTCGAAAACGGCAAAGTATGCTCAGGAAATGTATGATAAGTGAGAATAAAAACCTGGTATGTCGTTATCAATGTGAGTGGGATGGGATTACTGGCCGTTTACAAAAAAAAACCTTTACCACCATACATTTAATCTGGTGTGGTGCACAACGGCGATCTGATGGAATTTTGAGTTTGATTTGAGTTAGGAACTGGAAAAGTATAAGGAAGGATAAAAGAATAAGAAAGGCTAAAAGAATTAGGAAGGATAAAAGAGTAAGCAAGGATACAAGCATAAGGAAGAAAAAAAGGGAAAAAGATAAAGAAAGATAAACGGAAAAGGATTAAAATTTTGGATTTAAATACTCGCAATGATTTCAGCTGAAGAAGGCTCAAAAGAATACAAGAAGAATGTCAAGCTTCTTGGAAGCATTTGAATACAAAAACAATAAGGAAAAAAGAATTCATTTATTGGGATTTGCAATAACTCGAAGGCATTTGGACAGAAGAAGGCTTGCAGAGAAGCATGACAACTTACAATATATTAGAAACGTAATTCGAAATAATAATAATTTACGCACCAAAAGCGAGGGTAGTAATAATAGTTTTATAAGTTGCAATAGACAAAAGACACAATTTTTTATTAAGGAAAAAAATAAATCGCGTAGATATTACTTTGCCTCGCCAAAGCAAGCGTACTAATAACACAGGTCTACAAATACCGGGGTCATGTCAGTTGTTGGAAAGCTACAGCGCTTTTCCGTAGTAATTTGCTGAGTAGAATCCGAATCCGGGGACAGAATTCTCCCATCACGTCAGGATTTTGCGACATTTGAGGTTATGTACCCAAAAACGGCGTTTTTTCCTATTTTGAGGTTATGTACAGGATGTAAAAAATTGTTGTGGTCTGTCTCTCCAGTTACATCATTTAGTACCACTCTTACCCTTTGATTTGAGAGTTCAAGAGATCAATTACGATTTACGATTTTTTTTTTCGCAAATTTAAGGCTATTCGAAGTTACGAAATATACCCCTTCGACGTCATTAGCATTTGCAATTAAGCCATTGAGACAATAACACAGGTCAACATGGTTTAGTTAGAAAGGTTTAGTTTAGACTTCTACGCAGCAAATTACTTCGGAAATGACCCTTAGCTTTCCAACAACTAAACCATGTTGACCTGTGTAATAGTTGATAGGTTAAAATTAAAAACCCTGGATTGCACAAGACAAGATTAATTTATGAGAACAAGTGTTACTGTGGAGTTACTGTGTTGGTCTGAAAGACCCGAATCGGGTGCGCAGTGGCACATAAGGAAAATGCAGCGGATTTGAATTAAGGAAATACTAGAGACAGTAGCGTGGACCGGAAAATGAACGGAGTTACATTCATTTATTGAAACATGAATAAAAAAAAAAACGTTGAATTCGTACATTTTTCTCGTCATATTTAAATAAGAAAATGGTTCAACAACCGATTTTTTTGCATAAATTTTAAAGAGCTCGACAAGCTTTCAGATCAATCTAATCACACCTGATCGATTCCGTTTTGTACTACTTGAATAAAACATATTTAAACGTATATTTGGAATGCCTTTTTTCTGTCTATCTCCATTTTCCATCATTAAAACGTAGCTTGTGACTTGAAATTCATTGGTTTTGATGCATATAAAATACCAATTCATTAGTCCATGGATATTGAATAAAAATTTTAAGTTATTGACTGCTATGGGCGATCCAATTTAATATTGGTTGAATAGGAAACAAATCATGACCAATATCTCCAACGCTCCGCTTATTTTTTTTTAAAACAATCAGCAAAGTTTTTACAGATAATAAATGCAAAATGTTACTGCACGGTACATAAATCCAACGCGTGCTCTTGAAAGCATTTAGAATACCACAATAGTCTCTAATTGAATTTCATCCCAAAAAAGGGCCATAATCTCCGTTTGAAAAAAAGAATCCGATACCGACTACGTTTTTTTGAAGGAGAATAACTTTTCAAGCGTAATATTAGAAAGACTAAGATGGTAAGCTAAGTCCATCTAGCCAAACCTTCGCACTTACGTCCGTCTGGTAGTATAAAAAAAAATTTAAAAAAACCGAAGACAGATACTTTAAGAGTTAGAGACTTCAAACTTGAACATTTAGATTGTCCATATCTGCTGATCGACTTTATTAAGTTGTGTATATAATAAGAACACAATACTAACTAACACAATATATATTAACTTGTCTCTCATATACAAGTTTTCAAAACGGTCTAGCTGGCATAAATATTGTGTTCTTTGTTTTTCTTTTTAATTAATTTACTTACTTTTATTTCTAACTAGCGTACCCGGCATGCTTTGCTACGCTCCTGTGGTTTTTCTCTTTTATGGTGGCGTGGCACCGTTCATTTTTTCATTGGATCTTATTCTTTCCGGTGCTCCCTTTACATATAAACAGACACTCATCCATTTGCGTCAAATAGTTCAAGCCGAGCACACACCACGCCTATCACTTGCTATCACTTCACAATATCGGATTCTCTTGAAGTAGATGCATAGCTACGAAGCAGAGTTATACGTATTTTGTTTTGTTTTTCACAGTTTGAGATTCAGTCTTGAAGTACTAGATGCATTGCTTCGGAGTTGTTCAGGCATTTCATTAAAGCCCATTTATCACTTTTAAACTTTAAGCTCGGAAACGAAAACACGAACAAATTTTGATAGAATTCGTATGAAAAATTTCCATTGAAATTGATTTTCGATTTTAAAAGCACTTCAATCGAAATTCATCAGACTTCTGAAAATCTTTGTGGCGAACATTTTTCAATATCAACAATAGTCAACGAGACATAAACAAAATTATTAATTTTTTCACATAAAATTGCTAAATTGTGGGGAGAGAACTTCCGCACCCTGACACATATTTGTGGTTTTTTGATATATGACGCCTCCATTAACAATTTATCAAAAATAATTACTGTTATAAATTTTTCCTGGGATTGCACAAAATATTGCGTATAATGTAGCAATTCAATTTAATCTTCGATTGAATATGGTTAAAGCACCTCTCTCTTCTCACACTGCTTCACTGTTCCCACATTTATATCCAGCAGTAAAGCAAACTTAAACTTCCACTCATGGATTTGTCTATGTAAATACTTTTAAAAAGCTTTTATTATACGCTGCACACGTATTTATATACGAGTATATCTGTGAAGTGGTATATTTTTGTTTTGTTGAACATGCAGCATTTATGTAACACGGTGAAGAAGGTGTCGAAGTTCCCCAACAGCTTGATGAGATAAGTTTGTCGGAAAGTTTGTAAAGTATTTAAGAAGTCATTGGAGACACCACAAAGTTTATAGTATATTCTTGTAAGCTGTATATGCATTTATAGTTCGTTCTTTGTGTTATACAGTGGGTTTGTCTCGGTTTGGTATGTTTTTTAACTGCATCGATTTAAAGAATCCGTGCTAAAATGCGATTATGGAGACTACTATGTAAAGTATAAAAACAGGTCTTGTTAAGTCCATTGAGATGTTTTCTTTTTTAATTTGTCAAGTTGTTTATATTTTCCTCACTAGTAAATTCAGTAAAAAGTTCCGCTTTACATTAGCGAGGACTAGTGAATTCACTAGCGTTCGGTAATGCAGCAGGTAGACAGTTTCAAAATAAAAACAAGAAAACAATTATTTATATCTTTACGGCGACTGTCCAAGAAAAGAGCTGGGTAATCACATCAGTCTCTCAGTAATCAGCACTAGTTTCACTTTTATCTCGTTTACATGGGTTCGATTGACGAATTTAACATGGCGATGGCATTGCAAGCGGTTAATTGCCAGTCACTGCATTAGCATTCACTAGCCCCGTCACATAAGGCATATATATTCCTGATCAGTGCGACAAGACGAGTCAATCTAGCCCATTTCATTCTGTCCAACTGTTCATTAATATGTCTATTCGGGGGAAAACTGGTATGTAAATCACGACCAACGACGCTGAGTGCAAAGTCGCATCATCTTGGCTACTTCAGCTAACAGGCAATCAACTCATCACTTTGTTCGTTAGATAATTTTATGGCATTAATGATGGAAAATGATTTCAGTCATATGACCGCCACGGGCACATCTCATAAACTGCATCCTGAGAGAGAGAGAGAGAGAGAGAGAGAGAGAAGTTGTAATTTTCCATAACATTTTCCTTTATTTGAGGCTGTATCTTACGAATTGTTAAATCGTTGCTGATCAACGATTTCAAGTATCCCCATAGAAAGTGATCAAACGGTGTCAGATCACCTGAACTTCCAGATCAAGCAATGGCTTCGTTTCTGGAGATTATTTCGATGATTGCCCGAAATGCCTTTCAGTTCATGTTCACGTACTTTTAGAAACAAAAAAAGAGTTCAATGTGGCTCGCTATCGTGCGCCATTGTTAGTGACTCTTAGTATAAATGCTTCAATCCCCATACAATATCCGACCATGGTTCCTATCCCGAAATTTTTGCGTCTATCCCATTTAAATGGCAACTCCAAGTCAAGTCAACTTCAATGTCAAGATCTATTTGAAATAGACCCTACACAGACCACTGTTGGATGTACTATGAGGTTTTCACAAGATCTTGGAACAGTGAAAAAGTGTACAAACGACGTCGTGTGCACAATGTGGAAAGTATAGTGTTGCAACTCTGCACAATCCGCTGTTTGGGACTTCGGTTGGTTTGTTTCGTACTGATATTACATTGTTGTGAGGAAAAGCGTTAAAGATAAATTATTGTGGAGCACAAAGTGTATAAAACTATTCGAGTAATAGAATTTATCATTTTAACTTCCACCATTCACAGATGTTGGTCATAAAGACGAGAATTTAGATGTGCTAATGGAGAGATAACCTAGAAGTTTCCAAATCGACTAAATTTGCAGTATTGGGAAAAACCTAGTGCTCGAGACTCAGTCTCCCCAATGTCATACTTTTTAATTATACATTTCGAAGCAATTGACACATAATGGATATTGTCAAGCAACATAAGAGCTGGAAATTGCTTTGGAATATTGAAAGAAAACAAAAAAAAAATAATAAATATTTTTTAATTCGAAATGTTTTTCATTCGTTTTTCGTTGTTTTTTATTTTACCATCTTCAACCAACTTTGCACATTGAAATTTTTCTTCTTCCAATTGGAATTGTCTTTCAAGGAGCTGCCAGTTTCCATGACCGTTAGTTTATTAACTGAAGTGTCATGGCATTTCCTTTTCACTTTTCCAGCAAACGATGACGGTATGTTAGCTGTCGAGTCTTCTCAAAGTTAGATCTAGAGTTTATATGGCAAATATTCTTCGGGTGCCAGGTTCACACATATTAAGATTTTTCATTTGATACGGGTTTTTCCTTTTTTATAATTTTCTGAAGGTTGGAAGAAAGAAGTTCTGATTTGGATAAACCTGGACTAACGTTGGACAAGCAAATTGCACACACTTCGAGGTGACAACTTAACACGACTTGAATGTAAACAGTTTATTGATAGTTCGTGTGAAGCGTATTGTAGCTTCGGTTCGATTTAAATTATCGTTTTTTATTATAAATTAAATTTTTTTTTTTTTTTTTTTTAATGGCATTGTTGGCAACTTGTTGTATGTTAAACACCTTCACAGTCACACACACACACACACACTTAAACATTTGCACGTTCAGGCCAGGTGCATAAGCACCTGTTTGTGAGTGTGTGTGTGTGTGTGTGTGTGTGTATTCGTATTTGTTTCTATGTGTATTTGTGTTTGTTTCTGCTGCATAATTTAGCTTCACGCGCACAGCCAATGCCATTTTCCCCCAAGTTTAATTAAATTTTGTGCTCTAGAGATTGCAAATCGACAGCGATGGTATTTGAGACGTTCAGAATGCGATGTGTGTGCTTCGTTATGTTTGCACATGTGTATCTGTGTGTAAGTTTATACATATGTGTGCGGTAGTGCAGCAAATGCAGCAAGTTACGATACCATCGACATTTCAAATACCACTTTAGACACACACAACCAAACAATAACACACAGCTACACACACACACACACACACACACACACATACACACATTCAGATACTTACATATGAAGAATATATAGAAACGCACACTCACTCACATTGGAGTCCTTATCAAACGCATATTGTTAGCACTTATTGAAAGAAACAGCACAGACTCTGCTCAAACTGTTTCCCCATTCAACATGTTCAATATGTTTTTGTCTTTGCAGTTGTGTGCTACTTTAATACCACATTTCCCATTTAATCAACGCAGTCCATGAAAGCTAAAGCCTGTTCAAATAACATTTTTCATTTTTAAATGATTTTAAATGAGTTTTACATTCAAATCTAAAATATATATTTTCTATTAAAGCTTAAAAAGTAAACAAGAAGATTTCTCAGCATTGGTAATAAATATTTTTCACGGCAATTCTACTTATTCAGCCCCTTTACAACTTTATGACTTCTCATATCAGTTACTCAGCTGAGTAAGAGTAAAATTCTCCTAAGAGGCTAGGTAACTTGGTGTAACATTCGCCCTGGAGGCTACATGGAAATATCACGTCGACATTAACATAAGGAATGATGACGCTTTAATATGAACATAGTTGCAAGATGGTCCGATGCGATTTGATACCAGTTACGTCATCTTTAGTAAATCCCTCAAAACTTTTTTGCAGGAGAAATTTGGGACTGCAAACCTACGTTTTTAAGATGAATGTACTTAATGTGCGATGTTCTACGAAGCCTAGCGCACTTGTCCAACTAAAGTTTTGTATATCCTTATTGCATCTATAAGTGACTCAACACGCAGATAGAACTATGTTGAGAATAGGTAGAAGTAAAATTAGCTTCGGTAATTGCTTGAGCAGTAGTAAAAAAATCTATTGACAACTAAACCACACCCAGTGATAAACTCGATAAGTATCAAGAAAGAGCGCTGCAGCCGATTATGCTCGCCTTTAAGGTACCTTGTTTATCAAGAATATATATACTTTATAGTGTCTGCCACGCCTCCATATGCCTGTTAAATGTATTTGCACAAAACTCAATATACACTTTTACCGTAGTAATATAGGGTATAAAAATAGAAAAGCCTAAACATTATATGTATTATATTAAACCGGGAACAATAAACTGGTACATCCTTAATGCATGAAAAAGCATGAGCTGTGGTGTTCGGACCTCGCATGAACTATTGGTTGGAATTAGATCTAGATCTTGTGAGGCTTATGTCGATTTCAACTTGTGAGTACTGATTTCATCGGTTTAAAGTTGTGATTTTGATACGGAGGACAAAGAATGTCCGGGTCAGCCCGAAAAGTTTGAAGATGAAGAATTGAAAGCATTACTCGACGATGATTCGTGCCAAACCCCTCAAGAATTGTCAGAATCATTGGGAGTTGACTTGTCAACAGTTGGCAAACGCCTCAAAGACATGGAAATGATTCAAAAGCAAGGAAATTGGGTGCCGTATGAATTGAAGCCAAGAGACGTAGAAAGGATATTTTTTACTTGCGAACAGCTGCTTCAACGCCATAAATCGTATTGTTACTGGCGATGAAAAGTCGATCCATTATGACAATATGCGAAAATACACGACAAGGTGGTTTTACAGCATGACAACGTTCGGCCACATGTTGCAAGATCCGTCAAGGAAACGTTGGAGGCGTTGAATTGGGATGTGGTACCCGACCCGCTTTATAGCCCAGACATAGCCCCTTCTGACTACCACTTGTGCAGATCGATGACCCACGCCCTGGCTGAGCAGCGCTTTACTTCTTACGAGGATACCAAAAAATGGGTCGATTCGTGGATTGCCTCAAAAAAGAGCCGTTCTTCCGTCGCGGAATGCATATGCCGCCAAAGAGATGGGACAATGTTGTAGCTAACGATGGGCAATACTTTGAATAATATAGTACATTGTAGCATTTTTTTTAAATAAACGCTCAAAAATTGAAAAAATTCCTTTAGAATTAATTCCAAGACAATATTTCGGCTTTTCTTGTTTTCCTGCGGGTTTGTCAGAATTTGATGCAATGTCAACTCCCAATGATTCTGACATTTCTTGAAGGGTTTCCAATTCTTCATCTTCAAACTTTTTGGGCTGACCCGGACATTCTTTGTCCTCCGTATCAAAATCATCACTTTTAAACCGACGAAATCAGTACTCACAAGTTGAAATCGACATAAGCCTCACAAAGCGTACGATGGGCTTCAGCTGCTGTTTTCTTCAAATGAAAGCACAAAAGCTTTCATTCGAAATTGCCCCCAAATTGCGATTTGTTGTAACAAAAGTTCACAGATCACAAAAAAAAAAAAATATGTTGTTTACACTTCAGTGGAATGATACATACTGAAAATTGAAGATTATGAAGTAGGCTTTCACATGAATATAGTCACAGGTTTACCCGATGCGATTTAGTGCTACTTACACCATATCAAAATTCTAAGGCTCTTCCTCTCTTACAGTCTACAAGATCTCAACGAGTATATAGACGTATGGACATGCTTAACTATTTAAACTACTCATGATTACTATTTCATATACAATATATACAACTCCAATTCAATACTAAAAATAGAAGTTTAGATGTACATAGTTGTAGGTGTGATTAACGGAAACTGCAGAAGTTTTGAACGTTAACTCCTACGTATTAAGACATATGACATTAAAATTAATACGAATGAACATATAAGAAATCGGTACAGTGGTTCAACAAACGGAAAACCCAACAGCTTTCAAGTTTTACTTTCGAACAGTGTTTGTATTATTAAAACTACGAAAAATTGCTTTTTTTTTGTTTGTTCTGATTTAAAAGAATCATTTCTTTTCGAAAAATATATATAATTACAATACCATTAATAAATATAACACACAATTAATTTTCTGTTTCGGTAGTTTTTCAAGTCTTCGCAGGGTAAAATGTTGTAATGCAAGTCCCTCTAATGCCTGAATTGAGCAGGCATTACATCTGGCTAATTTAATTAAGGTTATTATTATCGAGGTGGTTTTATGCATGGATCTCTTTAGGATCTGTTTTCAAACTTCAGGTCTTTGTCAGCTGTCGCAGATTTGCTGATGGCATGCTTTGGATCAAACTTTCTTCGTCCGCTGTACATGATGTTCACCAAGAGATGCTGATTTTCATATAGATAGGAACGTACACCATAATAAATACTTAAGACGCATTTCGAATTACTTTGCGGGAATCTCTCAAATATGTTTTACGTTCAGGTTCATGTCAGCTGGAGCTTAGTCTGCTTAATGGCTATTGCATCCAAAATATCATCACCATACAAGCTTGAAGCTGGATGCGGAGATTTGTTAAATGATGATGACATGCATTAGATATATTTTATATGGAGATTTCCGTTTGGAACCAAGAACTTCATACTTTTAGGCCATTGATTAATAGGTTGTGAGGTGTGGAGAGATGAAGAATTGCATTTGAATTTTTGACACAGCTGAGGAGGAACTAGTTATATTTGCACAAAACAATGCCTACTTCGGTGGAGCATTCATGTTCTCTCCATAAGGAACACCAAGCTAAAATTAAATATTTTGCAGACCATTATTATCTGAACAGTTTGGAATCGAAAACTTTATACTTTTGGGGCATTATTTTATGCATAACTTGTGGAATGGGATCAGAATTATTTGCGTCGCTTAATGCAATCACAATTCTCGGTCTCATTTTTCTTCTTGCCTTTACTTTCGTTCATAATGCGCTCGACCTCGTCTTCCTCCTCTAGTAGAGCCAGCACAACTCCAGTGTTCTTTTCCTGCTTGGCCTTGGTACCCCAGTACTGGAATATGCGTAAAATATAAATTTAAATTGTGTTCTTCAAATATATGAGGTAAATTTTTCTAAAATTTTTGTAAAACGCACTCAATTCTGCGTAATTGATGATTTCACACATTTTCCATAAGTTATTTTTAAGAATTCTTTTGGCGGTAAAGCTCAGTTTAGTTAAAAGCTTATAGAAACAACTTCATCCAATAAAATAGTGTGCAAACTGAAATAAAAATTTAAGTCGTTGGAAAGCATGCATTTTAATCCTGCTTGATACTGAAATCATCTGTAGTCGCTCCAGCTGCCGGTATTGCAAAAGAAGTCAACCGCGTAGTGAAGTGCAATTCCAGCTTTCATTGCCATGCAGATGAGATGTCATCGCGCCAGAAGTTGGCTCAGATGTGAGCAACGCTATTCTCCAAGATACATCCGCAAGAGCTGTCACCGCATTGGAATCGTCATCCCATCTGACGATCTGATGCCGCCGTGTTGATGCCATAGCTTCATCTTAAGATGTCTTTGGAGAGTCATCTTGTGTAACCTACATACTTCAGCTATACAGTTTTTCTATTTGTGAAAAAACCGCACCGTACCTAAGCCCACCTGAGCGCCTAACAATTTTGTTTTGTTTTTAAATAGTACATTTTGCACTTACCCGTGCTTTTTTCTTTTCATCGTTCCCCACGAGAGAATCTAACAAACCCATTATTCCTTCCTTAACTTCACGATTCATCTACAGATTTTGTAAAAAATGTTTTATTGGTGAAAATAATTTTTGTTGTAGTTGTACTTACACTGCTGCTTGCCATGCTCGTTAAACTGGGTAGGGAGCATTCACTGGTATTGCTGGACTGAGCAGACCTCACGTGTTGCTTGTCCAGCAGCGAAGATTCAGAATCTGTGGAGAGTGCATTGCTGCTCTTCTCAAAGCTAGCCACACTGGCAACACCTAAAGACGTCGCTCCCTGCTCGGCAATTTCAGACTCTTTCAAAGCTAAACCACAATTTGCGCAAACCTTTGCCATTTTATATTTTTCTTCTATAAAAAATTAACCACACACGAAATTTGAGAGAAAAAATAATTATCTTAAAAAAAACTGAGCAAAACAAAAAAAAAACGTATAAATTTGGGCTAAAAATTGAATCGAACACTGCGAAGAATACAATTGAATTGAACTGAATATAAAATATATATTTTTTTTTTTGATAGATTGAATTGAGAAGTCATGGTTTGCTAGTATTCAATTGTTTACTTTATAATTTTCAAGCGATAACAACAAAAAGTAATGACTAGTGTTGTAAAAGAAAGTCAGAAAGTTCAGAGCAAAAAATCAACGTGTCACCCTCTGCTTTGTAAATATCAACTGTCTTCAGGTAATCAAAGCATACGTGTTTCAGCAAGTATTCTTTCTGTGTAAACAGAAATTTTATACTATAAACACTAAGAAAAATCCAACACCACTCACTCGAGCATTGCAGTAAAAACGGCCGGAATATGCCAACGCTCGGCCACATGTTGTAAGATCCGTAAAGGAAACGTTGGAGGCTTTGACTTGGGATATACTACCCCACCAAACATGACTACTAGCTGACTGTAACATGCTTGCATTCTTCTAGATTGAAGCAATCTGTATAGCATTCTGTTTGCATCATGGATATACTTGTTGCTAGTTTCACATTGCTCATCAGTTTCACACTGTCACTGGTAAAGAATCAAACAACGTTCATTGTGACAAACCGGGAGATATGGAGATTTTCGTTTGAATTTTCGTTACACAACTGGGAAGTATTAAGTTAAATTCTCTTAAAACAATGCCTTTCTCGGTAGAGCATAAGGAACAACACCAAGCTAAAAAAAATTTTACAGTCCATTAGTTTTTGAGTAGTTTGGAACCAAGAACTTCATACTTTTAGGCCATTGATTAATAGGTTGTGAAGTGTGGAGAGATGAAGAATTGCATTTGAATTTTTGACACAGCTGAGGAGGAACTAGTTATTTTTGCACAAAACAATGCCTGCTTCGGTGGAGCATTCATGTTCTGTCCATTATTATCTGAACAGTTTGGAATCGAGAACTTTATACTTTTGGGGCATTATTTTATCCATGTCTTGTGGAATGGGATAAGAACTATTTGCGTCGCTTAATGCAATCACAATTCTCGGTCTTATTTTCCTTCTTACCTTTACTTTCGTTCATAATGCGCTCGACCTCCTCTTCCTCTTCTAGTAGAGCCAGCACAACTCCAGTGTTCTTTTCCTGCTTGGCCTTGGTACCCCAGTACTGGAATATGCGTAAAATATAAATTTAAATTGTGTTCTTCAAATATATGAGGTAAATTTTTCTAAAATTTTTGTAAAACGCACTCAATTCTGCGTAATTGATGATTTCACACATTTTCCATAAGTTATTCTGAGCTTTACCGCCAAAAGAATTCTTAAAAATAACTTATGGAATTCTTTTGGCGGTAAAGCTCAGTTTAGTTAAAAGCTTATAGAAACAACTTCATCCAATAAAATAGTGTGCAAACTGAAATAAAAATTTAAGTCGTTGGAAAGCATGCATTTTAATCCTGCTTGATACTGAAATCATCTGTAGTCGCTCCAGCTGCCGGCATTGCAAAAGAAGTCAACCGCGTAGTGAAGTGCAATTTCACCTTTCATTGCCATGCAGATGAGATGTCATCGCGCCAGAAGTTGACTCAGATGTGAGCAACGCTATTCTCCAAGATACATCCGCAAGAGCTGTCACCGCATTGGAATCGTCATCCCATCTGACGATCTGATGCCGCCGTGTTGATGCCATAGCTTCATCTTAAGATGTCTTTGGAGAGTCATCTTGTGTAACCTACATACTTCAGCTATACAGTTTTTCTATTTGTGAAAAAACAGCACCGTACCTAAGCCCACCTGAGCGCCTCGCCATTTTGTTTTGTTTTTAAATAGTACATTTTGCACTTACCCGTGATTTTTTCTTTTCATCGTTCCCCACGAGAGAATCTAACAAACCCATTATTCCTTCCTTAACTTCAAGATTCATCTACAGATTTTGTAAAAAATGTTTTATTGGTCAAAATAATTTTTGTTGTAGTTGTACTTACACTGCTGCTTGCCATGCTCGTTAAACTGGGTAGGGAGCATTCACTGGTATTGCTGGACTGAGCAGACCTCACGTGTTGCTTGTCCAGCAGCGAAGATTCAGAATCTGTGGAGAGTGCATTGCTGCTCTTCTCAAAGCTAGCCACACTGGCAACACCTAAAGACGTCGCTCCCTGCTCGGCAATTTCAGACTCTTTCAAAGCTAAACCACAATTTGCGCAAAACTTTGCCATTTTATATTTTTCTTCTACAAAAAATTAACCACACACGAAATTTGAGAGAAAAAATAATTATCTTAAAAAAAACTGAGCAAAACAAAAAAAAAACGTATAAATTTGGGCTAAAAATTGAATCGAACACTGCGAAGAATACAATTGAATTGAATTGAATTGAATTGAACTGAACATAAAATATATATATTTTTTTTTTGATAGATTGAATTGAGAAGTCATGGTTTGCTAGTATTCAATTGTTTACTTTATAATTTTCAAGCGATATCAACAAAAAGTATTGACTAGTGTTGTAAAAGAAAGTCAGAAAGTTCAGTGCAAAAAATCAACGTGTCACCCTCTGCTTTGTAAATATCAACTGTCTTCAGGTAATCAAAGCATACGTGTTACAGCAAGTATTCTTTCTGTGTAAACAGAAATTTTATACTATAAACACTAAGAAAAATCAAATTGGAGGCGTTGACTTGGGATATGCTACCCCACCAAACATAGCCCCTGACATAGGCTGACTACCACTAGTTCAGATCGATGACCCACACGCCCACGCCCTGGCTGAGCAGCGCTTTATTTCTTACGAGGATACCAAAAAATGGGTCGATTCGTGGATTGCCTCAAAAGACCTGCCGTTCTTCCGACACGGAAGCCATATGCTGCCAAAAATAAGGGAGCGGACGATTTACAATACTTTGAATAATATCCATTGTAGCATTTTTTGTTTAATAAAAAAATAAAATTCGTTTAAAATGAATTCCAACACCCAATATACTGGGTGTCTCAAAAGAAAGTTCGCATTTGATTTGCTGATTGTGTGAACGCAACTATTCCGAGGGGCGCGGGGGTTATGTCAATCGGTGGCCTAGCTTTTGGGAATTTAGTCGCTATGGAGCGTTTCTCGAGAGCGGACCGTGCGTTGTGCGTACGTGAGTTTAACAAAAACGGTAATGCAGCGACGGTAATTGTAGCGCGTAGAAAATTCTGCAGTATTCGACATGTTCGTCAATTAAATGATGCGCCAAGCCCTCGACTCATTGGAAAATGGGTCGAGAAGTTTGAAGAGACCGGTTCAACGCTGGAAAAATCCAAATCCGGGCGTCCAAGGTCTTCGAGAACGTTAGAAAACGTAGACAGTGTTACTCAGTCTGTTCGTGACAACACGGACCTTTCGATTCGGAAGCGTGCTGTTGCTTTAAACGTGCATAGATCATCATTGTTCCGCATTTTACACAAAAATTTAAAGCTGCACCCCTACAAAATTCAGTTGGTGCAAGAATTAAAGCCCCATTAATTGCCTGCCGAGCCGTCATAGAACATTTTTGTGCTCGATAAAATGAATGCGGTGAACGCAACGGTTCACATTTGGACAATATCATTTTTAAGAAATAAATTCCCAAAGTGTGTATTTTAAAATGTAATAAACATTTTTTCAATAAACTACTTACTTTTTTTTTATCGATTTTTTAAATGTGAACTTTCTTTTGAGACACCTTGCAATTAGCAATTCATGCAAAAAATATGAAAATTCTAATTTTAAAAGTTTTCCAATGCACTTAAAGATAGTAAAAGATGGTTGAGTCGCATCTATGATTTTTATTCTTAACTGATTCAATTGTACAGTGTTCCGGTGTCCATAAGACCAAAAAAAAAAAATGTTAGATTATGGTAACATGTGGTAACGGCGTGAATAAGCTATTATCTTATCGTAGTATATCTATTATTTTAGCTTATTTCGCGTTACACATCAGTCATCTACGCATTTCTAGACTCTGTCGCCTTAAACATAATTTTACACATTTCTAAATATAAATACTACCTTCTAAAAGCAATTTCTCTTCTTTCTTTCTTTTTTAAACGAATATCGAAAATATTATCCTTACAGCAATAATTGCAACTATGCAGAGTATTTGAAAAGGAGTTAGTAACAAATAAAACCACATCGCTCTCAGATTATTGCGCATACGCAGATGCACTAGTCCAACGTCGATAACTTGTACTGCAATGTCATTTTGTACAGGGCGATAGATATCATCAACAAAAAACCAACCATTTTCATGAACATTTCTATCGAAATGGAATGCTGCCGGCCTTTCCCCTATGCCTTGCAATTCAGCCTCGTCTTCGATGCCACCATGCAACGGCACTACATCTTCATCAAATTCCAAGTAGCGATGGCAGTGTGGGCACACTCTGTCAATTTCTGCTCCCTGATCCTCCCACAACCATCTCCAGCAAAATAAGTGCCCGCAAATGGTGATCACCGCATTGCGCGCCAATTGTCGGCACTTCGTACAATTAAATGCATCTAATGGATGTTCGGGCAAAGGCTCTGCTTCCATAATGTCTTCGAGCAAATGTGCACGCCATCGGAGATTCCCATTCATTCCCATTAAATCGTTAGGATCATGTTGAATCTGATCGCGTAGTAGTAGTGGCTGTAGTTGCACATCCCTATCTCCGACAATATCAAATTCTGGCTCTACAGCGTCATCTGGAACATCGACTTGAACTTCCCGCTGCACGTTGTCTATACCATCATGGAACAGTACGTCGGGCTGCAAAGCGGCCTGCACATTATCGAACTCATTTGGACCCAGATCGCGTTGTCCCACAGGTTCCATTTGCAACGCTTGCAATGACTCAATCGGTGGTTGGTAAGCTACACGCTCTAAATTTTCAGCTATTACATTTTGTTCCATTATATTCGCCTCAGCAATAGCTAGAACAGTTGCTCTATCAACAATTTTTTTCTTAATTGAAAGTATTTTGATAAACATTAATTTGGAAGTTTAAAGAGAAGCTTGCTTTTTATAGAATGTTTTTTACAGAAATATCTAAACAACTTGTTAATAAATCAAGAAAAAAAACGATAACTTCTGTTGAACCGAACACCGCGGTAGTGAGTACTCACTTTAACAAGGCCATGCATGTCAATGGCAGGAACCGAGCGGTATGACTTTGCATCAGCTAGGGAATAGGGGTTATCCATTCGCTAGGACTAATGAGTTAGCTCTTCGCTAAAAAAGCGGTTAATCATTCGTTAAAACTAAGGAGCCGGCCAGCTTTGCTGGTTAAATACATCTGTCTCCCTCGCTATCATTCGTTTACATCGTGCTTTAATTTGAGCACGACTACTGTATTCGAATATAAATGGATCAGATATGCTATTATATATAATGCAACAATATTTCTTATATATTATCTAAAATTTACTCAACATTTTAAATTTAACTCGAGTTTGTCTGGTGGTCGAAATCGATCTGTACCGTTATTTTCCTAAATTTCACTTTCGTCTACTTATCTTATCGTAAAATGTGCTGAAATGACATAAAATCGTGAAGAAATTAAAACATGTTAAACCAACAAGAAAAAAAGATTGGTCAAAATGGTCGAAAATTGGCCAACAATATTGAGTTTTTTTTTTTGCGTGTCGTTTAATCCCAACAAATACTCGACCTTCCGTGGATAACCACTTGGCGAATTTTGCGTTGGGACTTGAGCCTATAACCGTACAAAATTTAACTGACCCAGCAGCTAATTGAAAACATTGCCGCGCTTTAGATGACTGAGTACTGAAGCAGTCAGAAAACCTTGCCCGATGTCAGCAAAAAAAATTAAATTTCAAAGTCTGCACAGGTTCAATTAGAAAGTATGCAGGGTATTTCCTAGTCGTAAACTCTCAACTGCTCCACACTTAATTTTTATACCATTCACACATAGTGTGAAATGGTATTATCAGTTTGTCTGAAAGTTTGTAACGCATTAAAGGAGCCATCATAGACCCCATAAAGACCCCGTCTATCCGTCTGTCTGTCTGTCTGTCTGTCTGTATGTTGTTGCGCATTTTTTGGGAACCAATTTTTATGCTATCCAGTTGAAATTTTGCACATATATTTCTATTTATTGCAGTTTAATAGAGTGTCAAGATTGACCGGCCACGCCCACTATTTGGGGTAGCTCCCATACAAACCTACTGTCCACTTTTGACTTTTTGTAAGAAAACTTCTTTATTAAAGTCTATATTAGGTTTAAATGCACTGTGTAGCCTTTTTATGGTCAGCCGCTTAACATACATAGTCTAACGGGCGTGGCCCACCCACTATTTGGGGTAGCTTTCATACAAACCCACCGTGCAGTTTTGTGTTTTTTATGAAAAAATTCTTCATTTAAATCAATATTAGCTTGAAATTAGATTTGGTGGATTTTAGTAGACAACCGCTTCATATGTATATACAAAAATTCGTTCCCTCCACTCCCCTTTATGCATTTGTATAGAAAAGTCAATATCAACTTGAAATTCAATATGGCGGCATCTTACACATCTACTACATCGCTTCATACACATTTACTAGTGGGCGTGTACCACCCACTTTTTGGGGTAGCCCCTATTTAAACCCCCACTTTTATGTATTAAAATACTATTTAAAATTTCTTGTATGGTATTAGAGCTTCGGTTCAACCGAAGTTAACGTTTTTTCTTGTTTTTTACAGAGTTCAGTTTTGTGAATCAGTCATCAGATTAAGCGGTCATTAGTTCGTAAATGAATCGAATATAAATCTGTCGAAGTTGTGTTGCATCGAGCAATTTGTAAACCAAGCCATACACAAATCAAAAAGATATTAGAATCCGGTGTGTGTTACACTTTGCGCGCTAAAAAAAACAACAGAGTTGCTATTTAAACTTGCGTCAGCTGTTTGTAGTGTAAGCGCTGTAGCTGTTTGGCAATTAGCTGCAAATACTAACTCTTTCTCAAATTTGGAAACACTGTTTTCTCAAGAGTACAAACATCTCGGCAAAATCTTACATTGTATTAAAGAGCAATGAAAATAATTAATAACTTGGCGAGAAAACGCCATGCGTCAGGTGACAAAAAATTGCGCGAACTAAAATTAAGTGATCTCGACGCGGCCGAACTTGAGGAAGATGAAGAGGGCGGTATCCGTTTCGGATTTATACATATACAGCCGCCAGCACCGACACAACGCACAGCCGGCTTTAAAATAAATAAAATCAAACTTAAAAACTTTAAAAGCTTCGCCGGCGACTTCGTGTTCGACAACATACACCACGTATGTATAAATAAACAAAATATATATATATATATATATATATATATATATATATATATATATATATATATATATATATATATATATATATATATATATATATATATATATATATATATATATATATATATATATATATATATATAAAGTATACGGTGGCGGATCCAGTACGTTCTCTTGGGAGGGGGGCAACTATACCAAAAAAAAAAAAAAAAAACGCAGTGAAAAAACAAGTAAGAATGACGCAGTCGTGTATTCACGACTATAAAATATGCTGCACCTTTGCTAAAGTAGACGTATGAAGACGTTTAAATATTAAATCGCAAACAAATTTTAAATTATAAATTATTTTTTGTTAAATACCAATATGCGGCCTTGAAAATTGTGCATTTACGGATCGAATGACCGTATTATGTTCATTATATGCTCATATATATACTATCTATGATCATATGTATACATCTGCCTATGATCAAGGAAAGCCTAAATGTCTAAGTTTGAAGTCCTTATAGTTCTTATAGTTTCTCAGATCTGTTGTTTCTTACAACCAGTTGGGTGGACGGACGGATGGAGAGACGAACATAGCTAACTCGATTCAGTTTCCGTTGGTGATCAAGCATGTATGTATATGCTTTATGGTCCTACCACACTTCATTCTGTCTGTTACATACTTTCGCACAAACTTATTATACCCTTTTCGTTTTGAGTACAGGGTATAAGAAGAGAAAACGATACCCATACCTTTCCTTCGTTTCACGCTAATATTGACGATAATAATAATGGAAAAATAAAAACAATAAACCTTAACTGCGGTATAACCGAAGCTCTAATACCATTCACAAGAAGTTTCAAATTGTATACTTAGCAGCTACAAAAAAACCAAAAACAATTATTTTTATTAAACCCAAGAACCTAAACGTGATTCGTAGATCTTTATTGGCGTTTCCTCTAAACGTGGGCGGGACATGCCCATTAATAACTTTATAAAACTTGTGTCCATAAGCAACCAACATATTCAATATCAAGTTGAAACTCTTTTTGTAATCTTTACTATTATTTATTGAATCTTACAATAGGTATCTAGTATACCATACCTTGTTCGCTCTTCACAAGATACTACGTCGTATGTCATTGACAGTGACTGTGCTTATAAGATTTGAATATTTTAGATAAATGAGTATTAAACTGAAATTATAAAACGGTGGTCTAAGTCGTGAAGTTGTGGCTGTATTCCTCAGATCTCTCGCTTATTTGAGTTTAAAGCGTTCAATTTCATCTTTGACAAGAGGAACTTGAAGATCGTTATGCATTTTTTTACTTCTAATATACCAAGAAGCCGCAGATATGGTTCTTAGAATCTAAGATTGCGGCCGCTGCCTGACTTTTATGTTTCTGGCACTGGAGTTTCTGGGGTTCTGAAGGGGCTGGCCACTCTAAATCGCCCCTTATTGAGATGATGTGCACTTCAATTGCAGATGACATGTCTTCTACAGTATTTCGTTGATGCTCTCCTTTGTATTGCTAAAGGGTCAATTCCGAACTTAAATTCAATTATTCTTCTATGTTGGGTCACATGATACCATTGTAACATTCTAAAAACCGTTAGGTAAGTTCAGTTATATCTTTTGGTTTTAACTCGATTAGAAGATTAGGTAGGAGAAAACATAAATTAAAGCTCATTAGGACTTGCTCAGTAAAACTTATTTTAAGATCAACCATAACATCTTCAATGAGGGGAATATATGCTGAAACTTTGTAACAGTGCTCACAACTTTGCGATGAATGAATGCTATGTTTTATATCAACATTCCATTTTCGAGTCATTCTCAGACCATCACCCGTGGATTCGCCAATGTAGTATATAAGATATGACTAACTAAATTTTCCATATACACAGCACATTTCAGAAATTACTGGGGAGACTGGTAGCGGTAAATCAAACCTAATAGAAGGTCTTCTATTTCTGTTTGGCTGGAGGGCAGATAAAATCCGTGCACAAAGCTTGCATAATTTAATAAATAGTAATGGGCAATACAATTATTGCTCGGTTTCAGTACATTTCATGGAAGTTGTAGACATTCTGAACAGCGTTGAGCTTGTGTCGAATTCAGAGATTATTGTTGAGCGCACTGTACGTCGCAATAATACGTCGTATTATAGCATCAATGGAATGCGCACGGCATTCAAAAACGTTGCAGATTTATTCAAGAAGCACAACATCGATCTGGACAGTAATAGATTCTTGATTCGACAGGTAAGTAGTGGAGTGTACCCGTATGTAGCTTTAATTCAATCAAAATGTAATGTTCATGTTCCAGACTGAGGTCGACTCCATTGCTATGAAGAGCGAAATTAGTATGTTGGAGTATTTGGAACAAATAATCGGCACCTCACATTATGGTGAAGCAATTTATTTAATCAATATGCGCTATAAACAGCTGGAGGAAGATAGCGCTAAACAACGTAAACTTGTTAGACTAGCCATGCGTGATTTAGAAAGTATGGACACGTACAAAGAAACGGTTAGCTATCTAAAACGCCAAAATGAATTTACGCGTACCGAAAATATACGCAGGCAAATGGAACTGGCTGAAAATTCTAAAAACATTCAAATCTGCGACAAAAAACACGATGAAGCTCTTGAAGCTCTTTCAAGCTTTGAAGCTCTTTCACATTTTCAAGTGAGAAATGAAGATGATCGTCAACAGTGTAAAGAACTCAAACTAAAGCTGCAACAGATTTTGAGTGAGTCAAAGAAGTTAAATTTAAGTACACAACAGTTGAAAGCGAAGTTGAATAAGCTCCAGCTGAATATGATACCCGGTGAGGATGAGACGCTGCAGCCACTTCAAACATACACGGAGGAGGAGTTGGCAAACCATCCACCGGTACAGGTCACACAGTCCGAAGTGCAGGACGAAGTGTTGAAGCCAAATATATCCTGCATTGACGAATTTATTTCCAAACGTGTTGTGTATCAGGTGCGCATGAACGAGTTAAAAGATATAAATTTAAAAAGTGACAATATGGAACGCACACTCAGCATTTTGCGCAGTCGCCATCGTACAGAATTCATGAAATGGTGCAAAGTTATCGCACCCAAGCTGGCAGAAGTATACGGCATATTGACAAACGGTGGTAAGGCTAAACTGAATTTTGTTGATGACAGGAGTGGGTTTGAAGATGGAATATCATATACTGTACGTCTGCCGAATAAAACCTGGCAAAAAGTCGCTCAACTATCTGATAGCGAAAAAACAATAGCATCGTTGGCGCTGATTTTTACTTTGCATCACTACAAACCGTCACCATTATATTTTATCGATAGAATCGATGCTGAGCTGGACATCAATAATAGCGAAATGGTCGATCTCTACATGAAGCACCATATCACGAATGTACAGCTTCTTACTACTTTGTTGCGCCCTGGTGTGTGTACGATTAATACTTTCATCCCAAACAACGAGCAGTGACGCATTGATGACATCAATGTACAACACCACCAACACTTCCAGCAAAAATAAATATAATCCGACAACAAAAGCATCAATCCTGTTGAGACCTTCAAGTGTCCAACAACTTTTTGAGACTCCATCAAATCGGAACAGATTTTGCTTAAAAACGGGTGACTTTTGTACAGTTTATAGTAGAAAAGGGCAATAAACACAAACTATACTATACTTTTTAAACGAGTCAATACCGAAACTTTTATTTTGGATAAAAATATGTTTCTAAAATATTACGTAAGTAAAATTCAATACATTTTGAAATAAAAACTATTATTTCTAAACTTTTACTCATATTATCCATATGAATAGCAAGAAAAAATTGTAGATTCGGTGTAACCGAATCTTTAATACCACTCACACGAAGTTTTAAATTGTGTACTTAACCTAACAATCTAATGTTGGTTGGAAAGCTTCCTGGGAACTACCCATAAAAGTCACTTGATAATTATGTGAAGCGTCCGTCTATAAAAAGCCACCATATCAAATATTTAACTGTCTTTGGTACTAATGAATGAAAATGGAAAAGATAGGAAATTTTTACCTCTTATAAAAATGGACTATCCATGGCGGCATCGCACCCTATGATATATTTGTGAAGCGTCGGTCCATAACAAGTTAGCTTATCAATTTATAAGTTGATATTGATTGCAATAAAAATGTTTTCATACGACAAGTCAAAAGGGAGCATGGAACTGAATATATTAAAAATTTCTACCAAAAAAATGCGCAACAACATTCAAACGGACTGGCGAACATGGCTACATCGACTCGTCTCACCGAGCTGATCAAGAATATACATACATAGATATACACTTTATGTGCTCTACGATGCATCTTTCAACGTGTCGCAAACTTTCCGTCAAACTGATAATACCATTTCACACTATATGTGAATGGCATAAAAATGCATGGCATACGAGGCTTTCCTTGTATATTGTATTAGGTGCCAGCAGACGTTTCCACTGTAAACTTGAACATTTGTAAGCATAAACGTGATATACAAGTACCTTTAGTATGATTATTAATAGTGACTTAAAAAATTCATCTCGTCCAAAAAATGGAATTACATAATTCGTGAAAACTTTCGAGCGTTTACTTACTATGTCTTAATCTCAATAAGAGTACGTCAGTCCATCTATTTCGACTTTTTGTGATGAAGCACTATCAAAAACTATTGTTTATGACTGATATGCTGAATTCAAACATGGCCGCCGTTCGCTTAAAAACGAATCTAGAAGAGGTCATCCATAAAATAGCTGTTGTCCCAGAGACATTGATGCTGAAGTCAAATCAAACAAAAGTTGTTCGAAGTAAGTGGTGTCTTGTTTTATTTCTTTTATTTTTTTTTTTTTTTTTTTGTTAAACTGATCACGTCGCAACTGTTCCAGTAGAGTAACGTAGAACGGTCAATGCTGATTGACACGGAACCATTTGTTTATCAGAAGTTGAATTGAAGAAAACCAACTGTTGAATACGGATCATCCTCCACCATGTCAATGCGAGCTCTCACACATCGGTTTACACAAAAGAGCATTCTAAACATCGAATTGAACACCCTTCGTTGACTTCGTTTATGAGCTACCCAGTTCTCAGTGGCAAAATTTGCTGCAAACGCATGCAAAAGTGATGTTCATGGAGAATGTTTTGAAAAACAACGAAACAATTTGCAACGATAAACTACAGCTTTTTCATTATTAGCCGCACAATATAAAAGGTAAGCCTCGTATGGATGTACATATGTATGTATCACAAATGTGCAAATATGAAATCACCAAAACACAGTTATGAGCTGCTCACGAAAATTAAGTATACTTTTATATGTACATATGTTCATATACATATATGTATGTATGCGCAAGAGCGTTGATCAGACAGACAGCTCATACAGCGACATAGAATAAAACGAGGAGCAGAGTCGAAGTTAGTCGGTGCATTGAGAGCGAGCAATCGTGTTGTGTATATTATATTGCACGTGCATCGTTGTCGGAAGATAGAATTAAAAAAACAAATCATCTAATAATATATGCATACATACATACATATGTGCATACATACATACATACATACATACATATGTATGTATGTATTTTCATCAAATAAACTCACATAAATAAGACTACTTCTACCAGAAAATATACTAACATTCCACAAATGATGTCAGAAATGCAAACCGTTGAAAAAATGTATAAACGCAGAGGAAATTAACAAAAGCCGAACATAAATTTCATAATTTAAGTGTAAAAGTAATGCAAAAATTCTTCAGAAATTGCAAATAATAATTATACTGTACGAAGTAAGTGTGAGTAACAAAGACAAACGACGAAAATAATTACACAATAAAACAAAGCAAACAGAAAGAAGTTACATATGGATATGTATGTATGTATGTATGAAGAGCAAAACTGAAAACAACGCGTGTGAGTGCAATAGAGACAAACAAGGAAAAAAGTACTCAGCAAGAAGAATCGAGAAAACCGCTGACACACACACACACACACACACGTATAAAGTGACGTTATGAGAGAGATCGACAACAACGAAAACGGCACACCAACAGTCGACGAAGAATCGAAGATCAAGCTACTCCGATATGCTTGTGTTTGTGTGCTAACACAACACTTAACGGCAGTTGTAATTGTACTGAGTACAAGTGCGGGACAACGCGAGTACGTAAAAGTGCGAATAAAAGGTCAGTTATTTAAGTTTGCCTCTTAATTAACGTAACAGAGAAATTATTTTACTACGATATTTATTTAAAAGATTTAAAAAATTAATGATAATAAATAATTAACAACACATCACACCAAGATGTACGACGTATACGCCATTCAAAATCTTACAAGATTAGATGTGCGTAGTATTGCTCAGAATACAGAGTACAGAGCTAGATTGTTTTAAAGTGTTTGAACATGAAGAACAGAATTCAAGTAGAGCAATTATAAAACAGTTAGTTACAGAAAATATTGCGAAAAACAGGGCAAAACCTTTAACAGAAACCAGACAGTTTAAACTATTTACAATATTGGAAAATTAGTGCCAATCAAACGTACAGCAATGAAATTTAAGACATATTTTGGACCATATAAAATAGTTAAAAAGCTGAAGTATAGTAGTTATCAAATAAAAAAAAAAGTGGCAAAACATCAGGGATCCAACCTTACTACATGGCTTGCGAACTTCATGAAAAAATTTAATGGTTTTATTCGAATAAATTGTCAGGAAGTTTGAAATTTTTAAAAATAAAACTATAAATTGTGTTTTTAAGTAGTGCAAATTGGCAGAAACAGAGTAGCTTTTGCTTTTGAAGGTATTTAAAAATAATCTGCAGGACAGAGGAAAATTACAACTGCTATGTGATCTACTGAAGCAAGTGTACAAAGTTTGTTTTCAAGTTTACAATTAGTTATAAGTGCTTTCAAAACTAACATAAAACACGCTTTGTTGTGAGCCATAGTATAGCAATATTTGTCAATGAAAATTCTATATTATATGTAGTAGTAAAAATATGAATAAAAAATAATTAGCGTATGCTGTTTATTATAGGAAGTGCAGCGAAAATTTTAAGATCGAAGTCCGGAAAGCGGAGCTAACAATTTTTTTTTAATCCAAGTCCCTCTGGTATGTATACATTTAAGTACAATATGTCAGCTATAGACCCCTAAACTGTTTCATGTATATTAATATATGATTCGTTTTAATGCTATCTGTGGCAAGGTATGCAATATGTACACAAATGTATTGCGTTTGTAAATAAAAAAAAGAAAGATTTTAACATTTTAGCATTTTATGCTTTCAGTAGACGCTACATATAAATGTCGGAAGAAACCTGCCAGTTCTACAAAAAGATATAAACACAAATTGTTGCTTATTGTAACACAACTTCTAAGAGTTATTTTTTAACATTTTTGATTCTATAAATTACAAAAATTAACTATTCATTTAAAAAAAAAAAAAAAAGATTTAATTACATTGAATTCGTCCCAGATGCGCAGTCCCAAAATGAGTCAACAAGATGAATCAATATAGTCATAATTGTATGTATAACTGGATGATGCTTTCATATGTTTTAAGATATTAAGCTCAATTTACATATTTGTAGTCCTCTTAACTTCAGATAGGTGCTGTTTTTTTTAACAATTTTCTTCACACACTACTAAGCCATGAATAAACCACACATACATATTTACTCAGTGGCGTAGCAAGACATTTTAGAATCAGTAGGGGTCCTTCGCTTGGGGCTTTCAATTATTATATTAATGTGCAAAAAAGAAAAATACAGCATATGTTTCTGGGGATCTTCAAATGACAAAGTGAGGAACAAAAAAATTAATTTCAAAGAAAAGAAACACATGGTCTTCTGGCCCCTAAGAACAAAGTAAAAAAAAAAACCAAAAAAAAATCAATTTTTTTTTTATAATTTTAAAGAAAAGAAACAGAAGAGCACAAAACAATTTAAAGAAAAGAAAAAAAAATACATGGTTCTGGCGCCTAAGGACAAAGTAAAGAATCCCAAAAAAAAACAATTTCAAAGAAACGAAACGAAACACATGGTTGTGGCGGCTCCTGAGATCAAAGTGCGAAGCAGCACAAAATTTAGGGTCCCTCCATGTCGGGCCGGACCATCGCCGCCCTTGTTACGCCGCTGTATTTACTGTTACTTAGCACATACAAACTAATGCAGCACTAGAAGCTCTTAGTAGAGCAACCTATGTACAAGTATCTAAGTATATTGCTGTCTGTATCTGTGTTCTTACCTCATTTTCACTGTGTATATGGAAATATAATGATGCGTTTGACAGTCATTCTCTCACTCACTTAAACAATTTGATGGCTTTTGCCATTACTGTATGCATATGTGCATTTTTCTGCATATGTATGTATATATTAGTCAGAGACAAATCCACGGGGCGCGAAAAAAAACTTCTTTAATTTTAATTTTTATACGATTTTGTTGAATTTTATTGAGAATTGTGAATGCCTTTTCTGGATATTAAGACAAACAAATTTAATGCTGAACAAAAATTTTTATTGTAGTTAGAGTATCCATATTGGCATGCAATGATGTCTACTATTAAGTGTAGCTCCCACTACATACAAACCACACGTCCATTTTTGCCTTGTAGTATGAAAAACTTTGCTAATGCAGTCAATATTAACATAAAAATCAACATGGTGCTTTCTTATGAACCATATATGTATATCAATGGGTGTGTACCCCTTTGGCTTAGCTCCCATACAAAGCATCCGCCCACTTTTGACTTTTTGTAAGAAAAACTTTTTTATTGCAGTCTATATAAACTTAAAATTTGGCATTGTGCCTTTTTGCAGACGGACGCTTAACATGTACATCAATGGGGGTGATCCGCCAGCGCCCATATAAATCAACCACCCACTTCTGGGATTCTGCATGAAACTGTTTCATTCAAGAAATAATTAATTTGAAATTTAACATGGTGGATTCTTTCGAAAAAAAAATATTTTTCTATTGTTCAAAAAGGATTTCCATGTAGAATTTTCAGCCACCTTTGACACTGAGTTCTTAATTTTGATATAAGGAGCAAATAACATATTAGCTGTTAATTTTAAACCTAAATAATTATATTTGGTTAGAATTTTAATCTCCACTCCTTTGAAGAACCACTTATCTCTAGTTCGCAATCAACCTGCTTTACGTAATATCAATATCTCTCACTTACTCCAGTTAATGTCCATACCCCGTTTATCACAGTACTTTACCAGTCCATTTATCATATGCTGCAGATTCTTAATATCGTCAGCTAATATCACAATATCGTTTGCATAGAGCAGGAGTCTAATATTTATGTCGTCAATATACAACCCACCATCTAAGTTGACATGAAGATCGTTCAAATAGTATAATGCAAAAAGCAGAGAAGATAATAAGCACCCCTGTTTTACAAAGTCCTCAGATAATTCATCTCTGGTCCATACTGCGCAATTGGTTTGTCTGATTACACTCTGAATAAACTTAACTAGCTTGGTTGACATGACCATTTGCTGCAACTTGTATACACAGAAAAAAATCCATTCTAAAAATAGGTTTGAGATTCTTATTATTATTCGAAGGCTTACTTAAAAATTTTTTGTACGACTCGTACTCAATTTTCTTTGAATCAAGTAGAAAACAGGATCGATGCGGAAATACTTAGAATGAGTAAAAATTTAATTCTAAAAACAAATATGTACTCAAGTCAAGTACAAAGCCTTAAAATGTCATAAAGGTCCTTTTTCGCTTGAAGTAAGTAGACAATTCTTAAATCAATCTCTGGCAGGAGAAAAAAGCAAAGTCAAATTGTCTCCCTCAGATTCTTCGAACCGACAGTGAACGGCCGAAGCATGTGGTGTGATTCGAATTTAAATCAATTTTTGTTTTTTTTTTTTTTTGAGTGTGTGTCATTTCACAAAACTAAAAGTAATCAAATCACTTTTGCTTAAAATGTTCTAAGCAGGAAGACATTCAAAATTTTTCGTTCAGTGAACAGACATACAAAAGTAAAAAAAAAAAACAAAATTAAAAATATTTTTAGGAAAAAATTCGCATTTCGTGAATAATACATATAAAAAATTTTGGCTAAACTTTCGGAATTATTTGGTTTAATAAAATAATCAAAATTTGCAAATACCTCGGTGAGTTTCTTGGTGTTTGCTAAAGCAGTTTGAGATCACCGCCCGTTGTTTTTGTATTAATCAGCGTTTTTCAGTGCCGTCCATCTTACGCTTCTAGTAATATTGTACCTGCGATTTGGTGAGAGAAGGCGTGTGACGTATCTGAAACAGAGTTTAATCCGCTGCGGGCCTTTGCACAATGTCTGGAATAAAATCACGTTCTGGTGGCATGTTAAGCAAAGATGCGGCATGCGCTCCGCCGCGTAGCAATGTACAGATGCAAGTTGCCGGTGCAGTTTCGAGTAGCATTCAGAAATCCGCTGGTAGTAGCCAAACTATTGACAACAAAGGAAGTCACCGTGTTGCAATGCCCGCCGCCGCCGCAGGTCAAACTACCATAGAAATAACAGCGCCGCCACGCTCGACTTCACCGCCAGAAGGCATAAAGCGATGTCAGATTTGTGGACGGAGCTTCAACAGTGAACGGTTGGAAAGACATGAGGCTGTCTGTCGAAATACGATAAACAGAAAGCGTAAAATATTTGATACATCCAAGATGCGCCTCCGAGGCACCGACTCCGAATTATTTTTTCAGAAACCACAGAAGGCATCCACATTTCGTGCCAACTCAACGTACAGCAGCGTGCCGGATGCTTCTAGTGAATTTGGCGAAGAGAGGCAAGCCTAGTGATTGGCCGACACCAGCGCCCTCTCCGAATCCGGACAATGTTTTTCAAGATTAACGATGCAGCGTGTGCACTATAAATGATCCCAGGATGCCATCAGGTTTATGTATTATGTTTGATGAATGCATGATCGAAATTAAATATAAAGTATATTTCAAAGTAAACACCAACTTGTCTCATCTTGCTTCAGACGAAGTTTGGACACTGTAATTAGTGTCTTAGTTTTCATCCAACATGGATACTCTCTGTGCAGCCTCCATTCAAATTCACTGCCCACCTATTCGATTTAACATATGTACATATAATCACTCACAGTAGATCACGGAGCTTGACTGATTTGAACTTGATTCGTGCGATTGAGTCAAATGAGTCAAATGGCGACAACAATCAGTAGTTTTTCTAAAGTGGCAACTCTGTTTTCTTTCTTTTATTCTCTCGGAAACTATATGATAGCGGTGGGGGGAGGAGGGGAAACGGTACTGGGGAACATCCCTTCACAATGCATGCCGAACACAAACGCCATCACTTTGTTGACCTGTTTTGTTCAGACCTGTTGCTCTTAGGTTTTGATGTAGCAGAGGTTCTTTTGTAGTCTGATGTATCCATGTTTCATTCACGGTTACGAGATTGGCTAATTATTTTTATCGCTGTTGAACATCGCATCACGCCCTGTATCATCTGAAATTTTAGTACGGCCACTGTTAAATTCAGACAGTCGATACTGTATTGTTGACATCGTTGTTGGTGTATTTCATTACACTTCGGATAATTAAAGATGCTCAGTTAGAAACCCGTTCTTGTAGCACATGCTCTGCCAGTTGTCAATTTTTATCAAAATTAAATTGCAAAATTGAAAGCACTAAAGTAGCACGGCATACACTGCTCGACCACCAGATTTTTTAGCACACATTGTACAATACATATACATATTGTTGTGCAAATTACTTTGTCGAGTGGACACTTGAAAGTCTTCGCATTCGATTCAAATGACACTACAAAGAAAAGTGAAAGCGGGACGCTTTGAGGTGTATGTCATCAAGTGTAACGAAGAGAAAAGCTGCTCTAGAGCTAACAACAATGAACAGTTTATTGTTCAAAAATTATATTCGAAAGCAGATTGTTCAACTTTAATAATATATTTTGTTAATATCGAACTTAAATAGTATAATGTACTTGAGTTTACGTGGGAGATATAATTATGAATGATTTTGAGAATTGTTGCATAGATCTGCAACAAAACGTTTGAAGTTTGACGACGCTATGCTGTTCCGTATTAGTTTGATAGCCACCAACAGTGAACACTCTTAGTGAATTTGTAAATATGAAAAAAATTGGTCATCGCACTATGTGATACAATATGTTTTCATTTGAAAGGTCTCAGCCCAGGGCCGGATTAAGCCATGCACAGAAAACACGGCATTCTAAATATAGGTTTGAAATTCTTGTTTTTAATCGAAAGCGGACTTAAAAAGTACGATTCGTGTTCAGTGTTTCTTGAATCAAGTGCAAAACGGGATCGACCAATAAATTAAGTATAGTAAGAATCTAATTCTAAGTATAAATATGTGCTCATGTCAAGTACAAAAGTCCCAGAATGTTAAAAAGTCGTTTTTGACTTGAAGTAACTAGAACATTTTTAAAACAATCTCTAAGAGGAGAAAAAAAAACCTGAGAGCAAAATCAAGTTTACTCTCTCAGCTGCTTCAGTTTCTTCGCACCGACAGTAAATGGGCAAAGCAATGGATTGTGACTCGGCAACTCCATTTGTCGGGTGCCTATTCACCAAGGTAGTTAAGACGATGACACTTCTCATCGCCGTTCGCATGTGTCATGGTTCGATGCCAATTTCCTCCACCAAAGACACTTTTTTAAATCATGTAATGCACTTATAAAGTTAAATTAGAATTTTCTAAAATAGAACCAAAATACAAAAAAAAAAAACTCCTATGAAACGCAAAAACAAGCGCATTTCTTGACCGCAGCGTAGAGAGGCGACACATTTGCAAAAAAAAGAACAAAAGAGAATTACCGAATTAACATTTCTGCATTAAAAGAGTAGTCATTTAGTGAGTACAAATAATACAATACAATATAATAATTTAGTCACACTGTTTGCAACGCATTAAAGGACGCATCTCATGTCGGTCTGCCCGTCTATCTGTCTGGGCGTTCCTGTCCGCCATATTCCCCCAATATTTGAATTATTGGATAGAAAGTGGTATGGAGACTTTTTATAACCAGAAGCAAAACAAGTTTGAAAAGAACCGCTGTTTAATAAAAATAAGTTATATCTCACACAAAAAAAAAACACTTTGAATTTATTTTGGTAATCGAACATGTTTGAATTATAGCAGTTTTTAATGTTAAAATAATAATTGTTTTTAAATTCATCAACTACATATGTACATAAGATGAATTCAATTAATAATAGCAGATTGTCTATACTTATAGCAGCAAGTATTTGAGGTATTGAGCGTGCAGGATAAAATTTCAGATGACCTGAGTTCAATGCATGCTCGATCCAATATTTCTTTAATTTTTAATTTAATTCTTACTAAGAATTTCATGCGCAACAAAATTATTTACAACTCTCGGTCCGTTCTACAACAGTCAAAAAGGTATGCCAAAGTGTGAAGAGTATTAAAGCTTCGGATCCAACGAAGTTAACGTTTTTTCTTGTCTTTTTTTTTTTTTTTTTTTTTGTAGACAGGAGCAATAAATTTTAAATTAGAGCACAAAATTAGCTTATAAAATTACATTTCGATTTTGTGTGGTTTTGATCGTATTTCAACATTAGTCTGCTAACTTTTTCTAAAGTTGACAGACCGAGCTGTGTGTGATTTAGAGTCTAGCACAACATTTTGAAATAGAGCACAAAACTAGCACAAGTCATTTATAGCCTAGCATGCCTTCGTTTTCTTTTGACCAAACATATCAAACCAACACTGTACGCATACTATACTAGTACTATATCAAATACCAAATGGAAGTGAAGATTTCAAACGATATGCTTGAGTAAACTCTGTCACATGTCTCTCTTCCCTCTTGCGCTTTTCATATTTCAAAAATATGTATGTGCAATGTAGAATTTGATGGTTTGTACACTAGTATGTATAAGTGACGCTTATGTACGTACACACGTTCATATGCAGATATGTAGATAAAAAAAAAATGATTTTTTACTGGTAGACTGCAAACGAATCGTCAGCTAAAGTGAGAAATAGATGGACGATACAAGCCATATTGAAGAGTACGTGAATCGGAAGTAGTTTCTATTATTATACCATTCACATATAGTGTGAAATGGTATTATTAGTTTATCTGAAAGTTTGTAACGCATTAAAGGAGGCATCGTGGACCTCATAAAGTACTATATATATTCTTGATCAGCTCGATCTAGCCATGTCCGTCTGTCAGTCCGTCTGTATGTTGTTGCGCAATTTTTTGGGACCAATTGTTATGCTATCCAGTTGAAATTTTGTACATACACTTCTTTTTATTGCAGTTTAATAGAGTATCAAGATTGACCCGCCACGCCCACTTTTTGGGGTAGTCCCCATACAAACCCACCGCCCACTTTTGACTTTTTGTAAGAAAAACTTTTTTATTATAGTCAATAGCAACTTAATAATTGTTATGGTAACTTTTGGTGGATGGATGCTTAACATATATATCAATGGGTGGGACCCGTTCACTATTTAGGGTAGCCTCCATACACATCTACAGCCCACTTTTGACTTTTTTATATGAAAACTTCTTTATTAAAGTCAATATTAGGTTGAAATGCAATGTCGTGCCTTTTTATGGTCAGCCGCTTAAGATACATAGACTAAGGGGCGTGGTCCGCACACTTTTTGAGGTAGCCGCCAGATAAACACACTGCCCACTTTTGTGTTTTTGTAAGAAAAACTTCTTTATTATAATAGACTAATGGGCGTGGTCCGCCTACTTTTTGGGGTAACCCCCATACAAACCCACCGTGCAGTTTTGTGTTTTTTATGAAAAAATTCTTCATTGCTTTGGTGGATTTAAGTGGACAACCGCTTCATATACCTATACAAATGGGAGTGTACCGCCTACTTTTTGAGGTAGTCCCATACAAACCCAAACAGCGCACTTTTATGCATTTGTATGAAAAACGTCAATATCAACTTGAAATTCGATATGGTAACATCTTACACATCTACTACATCGCTTCATACACATCTACTAGTGAGCGTGTATCACTCACTTTTTGGGGTAGACCCTATTTAAATCCCTACTTTCATGTCTTACTATACTATTTAAAACTTCGTGTGAATGGTATTAGAGCTTCGGTTCAACCGAAGTTAACGTTTTTTCTTGTTCATTGTCTTTTCATTGGGTTTGGTTCTTTCTTGTATCAAACAAAATTCAACACAATTTACAACTTGTTGTAACTTGTTTGGTTAATTTGGAATATTTTTTTTACTTTTTTTTTTAATATCCAAGTGAAAAGAAGTATTTAAACGATTCGAAATATGTATTTGAAAAACAAGTGTTTTGGTGTAACGCTAAGTAAGTTTCTTATAGACATTTTATGTGGTTGAATATAGGTAAGTATTGTAATATAAAAATAAAAATTTATTTAGCTAATGTATAGTTGCACAGTTACAAGTGTGAAGTGCATTAAAACATCGGATAAGCCTTAAATTAATATATTCTGTGTTCTTTTCATTTTATATTTTCTTGCTGCTCTATTAGCTGCACACTCCATCTACATAGATTTTATTGCCGACACATCCTACGTCACTTCCTTTTTCTTGTTCTTTGTTAACATAAAACTAACTTCAAGACATTTTGAAAATTCAATTTGTAAATTGCTGCACTGCTCTTCAATGCTTTTACAAAATGTTCTTTTTATTGCTTGAAATATCTTTGTTTCTTTCTTTCTCTTTATTTAGTGTTAGAATAAAGAATTTTGTACATTTTTATATTTCGAACAGGTAAAAGTTAACACCCTATCGACAGTTTATATTTCAATTTACCAAATAGCATCATCTGTTCTTGCATTGTTATAAAACGTTTCTGATTGTACATCCATTTATAAGATTTTAAATCGATATAGCCGTTTTACTTTAGACAACTTTATAGACTTTTCTATATATACAACATAACTCGAAAGCTAATGTGCTAAATGCTTAAAACACACACACACACACACACACCATACACCATACACAGTACACTTTTCTGTTAAATACTTAATCACAACAAACAAAAATTCGAAAGTTCCTTTAAGCAATGCACAAAATGTAGACAGTACAAGTATATAAACAAATATATATATATATATATATATATATATATATATATATATATATATATATATATATATATATATATATATATATATATATATATATAGTATGTATTTAAGCACAATTAATTATACATATTAATTTTGTCGCATTAAAAATAAGCTCATTTCAGTGAAAATACACACAAAGTTGTATATAAAGACCGGGTATACATTGACAGCATATTAGCAGTGACTTGAAACCTTTATTGCAAAGATGGGCGCAATGAGGGCAATGAGGCAAAGCATACAATTTTTCTTTCTTGTCTTTCTCTTGAGAGCTGACTTTGGCAAGCAGATATGCGTGTAAATGTAAGTACACGAACAGTGTTTTGCCACGACGTCCATCCGAGCCCACCTCTGCTTTATTATTATTGTTTGCTTTAATCGTCTTAAATTTTCTTTGAAGAAATGGTAATTTCAATTTTAAGAACTCAAAAGAGTTCCATTTAAGGTGTGTAAATTAAAAAATTATTACAAGGAAAAAAAAACCAACAAAATGCAATTCAATACAGCGGCATACTGCGTTAAGTTCTAGGACGAATATATAAGTAATCGAATTGTCGTTGCAAAAAAAAAATTTATTTTTGTTATACTCTTCACCCGTACTGTGAACAGTTTTCAAATTTTGTCATTATGTTTGTAACCCATTAATGTTATCGTTGGCAGAATTCCACATATTAGTGGGAAACCTTTTTGATTGCCATTCATTCTTTGGGAGCGGCCAAAAACGATTATTTAGCAAAAGATGCAAACTGTCTAGAATGTCCAGACCGTCTATATGAAATGTGCAATTATCCAGCTGGTTGATGTCCTCGTGGCGTACCTACCGTGGCACGCTATCGTTAGCTATCTTCAACGAAATCGTACTCGCGTGTGTGCGAAAGAAAGAAAAAAATCGTCAAATGCCAAGAGGGCCATCGCCGTTGCTACATTTTTTAAAACACGATGCTAACTTTTACCCCGTACATTTCTGAGATATTGATTTGAACTCGCTTGTGGCGCCTGGTGGAAGGTGGTAGAACCTATATAGAAAACCTTTGTTTTTGTAGGAATTTGTTTTTATATCTTAAAACTCGGTGCGGAAATGGGTCCGTATAAAAATGGGTCTTGTAAGCTCACTATAGAGATAGGTATTAAATTCTTAGGTTATCCATTTCAAACTTGAACTGCCTTAGACCGCCAAGACACACATATAAAAACCAACGTTCATTTTCATATTTGTTGAATGAACCACTTAAAGCACATAATGAAGGCTTCAAAGGCAATGACAGTAAATTTTTGGGTAGGTGTAAAAAGTATTGAAGATACGGTTCTACCAGTTAATATTTATTCTTGCTTTTTTATTTGCTTTAATTGCTTTTTATTTATTTAAGATTTATTTTGGAAAATTGAAGAAAACATAATTATTTTTGATATATTTATTGATACATTTAACTAAGCTTTCGTGTATCATTCGTTTTAAAAGAAATGTTCAAGTAGCCTGTATTTAGCCGGAAAAACTTCGTGGTGTGCCACAAAGAAGCTATTCGATGGTAATATTGAATAACAAAATATTGAAACAGTAAAAAGTGTTCTTTAGATGTTTTCTTCGTTCTGTTGTCGCAGTGTTGGTTAAATCTACATACGTGATCTAATATGTTGTTGTTCTGGAAAATGAAAAGATGGTATTAGCCAATTTAGCAATATCGATATAAAAACAATATAAAAATATTTAGCATACCATATGAGAATATTTGGATAAGCAAGATTCGCACCAGACACCACTATGTGAGGTGTTGAGCTTTTGCAGGCATTTTTGAATAGTGTTAGGAGTCAGAAGCACGTTGAAATCCCGAGAAGCTGAAATAGAAAAATATTCATAAGGCATTTTTATTAATACGAATACTATTTATGAAGAACTTACTTGCGCCCGTAAAGGTTTTCAGAACGTATCCATTGATAGTTGTGACTATTTGATAGTAATATTTATGTAGTGTGATGCAATGCATTGGATGTGAGTATAATTTTTGTTTTTTTCACATATTTTTTAGTTTTTGGATATTTTTGAGCATCTCCAGAGAAACGTTGGTAATCTATCATTAGTTTTGCATTTCCAGAGATGATTAGATCTCATCTATTTTGAAATCGTAAGGCTCTTCGTCGTTTTTTGTCTTTGTTTAGCATTTTTAGTAAAAAAAATTGGTTTTGAATTGGAATTTGCGTATTGGAATTGATTTTTTTTTTATGTTTTTCATTTGTGCATAGCAGTATTTCCAGTAGGAAAATGATTATGCTGCGTAAATTACAAAGTATAAATAGATTTGGCTTCTGAACCTTGTTTGACCATGGTGTCCTTGTGCAATTGATATTGCAAAACATAGCCGCGGTTAAGTTGCAGCGAATCACGCAATTTATTTCCAATCTCGAGAATGGCTTCCTTCTTCGAGCCGTTGCCGGTCCACACAGATATTTTGTGGTTTTTCATGCGTATATTTACTACGGCACCACAAACTTCCTCGGCATTATCAAAGACGTCCCCAATCAAGCACATTAGGACGTGAATCCACATTGAATCGAGGTCAGCTTTTGAAGTTTTGGACACATTGATTGCCCACCGACCGCCTTCTTTATTGGCATCATCTTCCCACATCGGACGTACGCCCTGTTTAAACATCGAGTAATCACTGTTCATTTTTATCTTCGAGGGCTTCAGAATATGATTCACTAGGCTGTAATGAAAAATTAAAGCAGATAAATAGGAACATATCTGATATATATGCAAGATAGAATAAAAATTATTCAAGATAAGAGTAAAGTGGGAGTTCTTGGTTACTATCTCCTTTTGATGACGACCCCTCAAACGATTTAAGGGCTGTGGTTTACAGATATGCACCTAGAAGGCGGTTTCGTGGTTAGTAGGAAAATAAGCGGTCTCGTCTCCAGTTTTATTCCTTTGGACGAGTGCCTGCCCGGGATGCGTATCAAGGCTAAGTAGATTAACATTAGTCTGATTTGTGCAGCGTCTTTAGGAGTCTTCTTCGAGTTGGCGTCGAATTTATGATCCGCAGGAACCACGAGCTATGTGAGGTGTATGAGCTGCATGACGAGGTTGACGTAGTCCAGTACATTAAATTCCAGAAGCTGCGCTGAACTGGTCATCTCGTTCAACATAATTGGTGGAAGCCGATAGTGAAAGAACCCTTGGACGAAACCTGTGACTTGTAAATATATGGAGGGCTATGCATACGGAGTCGTGACTCACGCTTAGGTTTAGCATTATACAGAAATTAAATTTGAAATTTACATTTGAACTATTTTGTGTAACCCAAAATTAAGTTGAATATTTTGCGGTAGGACGTAGCGGAAATGCTCTTAGAGGGCTTTTTTTCTTTTATATATAAAGTGAAAAATGCGTACATACCTCCAGAAGTCCTCGACAGTGTTGAAGCTTGTTATTTGATGTTGCATATCCTCCCATGACTTTCTTTTGTCGTTCTCTAAATACCACATCGTCCAAGCATTTTGTAATTTATGCTTTGAGACCATACCTCTCGGATGCGGCGATTGCACCAATTTCCGCTTACTTTCGTGCTGAATTTCCAACTCGGATTGAGGCGGCGAACCCATATCGTCACCAACAGCCAGCGATTGCATTTTAGTCACGAGCTCCGACTCGTCTTCAAATATTTGCTCGGATTCGAGGTTTGTCTTCGTATCCAGTACTGGCATTGCTGCTGGACCCATATTGGACCTTGGAAGTGAATCCGGTAAGGACACCGGTGAGAGCTCCCCCGGGGATTCCGGCAGCGGCTCAGTCTGGTATTTCCCATTAGACTCGGACTGCAGAGAGTCATCCAGCGGCTGCGACGCAGATTGTGTCTTTGTCGATATTTGTTCGTTACCATCGGAAGTCTTTCCCAACTGTGAGTTCGACTGGGACTTGGATGTCGATGACGACAGAGAGACATCCTGAGTTTGAGATCCTAATCCACCCTGTGACTCGGACGACACTTTGGACGCTGATTGTGCCTTTTTCTGGCCCTTGCGCTTATCAGATTTAAAAACTTTTTCCTTACCAGTCTTGGCCAACCCATTTTTGCCTTTTTTTACCATTTTTCGCAATAAAATGAATACGTATTACAAAAATTACAGAATCGCAGCGCTTTACAACCAAAAAATCGAAAGAAAAAAATGGAAAAGCTGTGTTAGCAACTAACCACGGAATAAGTTCTTAGATTAGAAAAAAAAATAATTTTCGAATGCGCTACAGAGATTTTTCAGATTTCGCTTTTATAGCTTAAACGACTTTACTCCGTAAAAGGCTGATGACGACTGCGAAGAAAAACTTTCTATGCGGTGCCTTATAGACTCTTCTATAGAATGGAAATGGAAAGGCTACTTGATCTGCGAAAAAAATATTTTTAAGTTGAATGTGAAGAAATTTTCAACACTATTCAGACATTCACATCGCTGATACATCGTTTACACACAGGGAACTAGAAGTGAACTGGCACAAAGACTAGCAGTTCCGAAGAAGAGTTCACATTGAACTATTTTGCAGAACGGAACTACTGAACTGTTGATTATGTTTACCTGTCAACTGTTTTGGTTGAACGTAGAACGTTTGAAAACAATCACTAACAAGGCAGATCACAAATTTCTATATTCAATATTCTTGATTTGAGAGATTACATAAATGAATGGCGATGATAATTGATATGAAAACACGTCTTTGAATTTCCGCCAATTTTGCCAATGCGTTGTATATTTGTAGTTCAGCTCGTTAAATTTAATGCATAGCGCAATTGGTCAGATAGCCTAATACCATTTAAGTTTGCACTCATTAAGAAGTAGGCAACGCCATAACGCCCCATGGATTATAATTGCCTTTACACCCATTAAACCTGCACAGTACTTTCAGTTTGTTACCAAGCAAAATAAAATTGGTACATTTAGACTCACTATATCGCGTGCTATATATCTCTCTTCAAATGCTGCTTACAGTGCAACTCTTACACAATGTCCATTTGTATCTAGTTCCGATCTCCTACTGCAGTTTACGGAGTAAAGTTCTCAAACGTAGATTTATATAAAGTAATTATCCTTGACCATTGCGTAGTTAAATTGCAATTGCCATTCAATCATATAGCTGCTGCTATTGGAGGTATGAGTGTTCGACAAACAGCTGCCTCAAGCGTACACCAAGATAAATTCACTAAATATCTTTAGCTTAAAATAGCGCTTAAATTTAGCACACTTTGTTTGGTGTATTAGCTTAAAAATAATGTAATGTATTATAATTACCACTATAGATATTGTTTAAGAGCAATTTATGTCAAACAGACTAATTGCAGTTCAGGGTTTCACAAATTATTAATCAGCTGTTCGGTTTGTCGCCCATCACACACTATTCCACCGATCAGCTGTTTTGTGTTTTGTTTTCTTTTTTCTTTTTTCTATAAATTTGTAGCAGTTAGCATTTCGCATGGAGAACATACAAATGTATTTATTATTAACTGGGGCGATCCACATGCAACTCTACTCATGGTGCTTTCTCAGCGAGAGCAAAGGTTTTGCGTATGTTTCGCTTTGTATGTATTTTGACAATGAAAACGCGCAATATATTACTCCACAGAACAATAATTTAATTGTACCAATTCAGTGAGGCGAGTCGCATTTAGTTTGCTTGCGGAAACTAAAATCAATCGTGTTTGGCATAAAATCTGAACATTTTCAAAGCATTTTGGCAGTAATAATTACTTCAGTGCTTCACGGGGTAATGTTTTCGATTGATGCAAATTGCCACTGTTTCACGATGGTCGCAACATATGTAATTAATGCAATATTTGCCACTGCGATTGCGCCACGGAAAAACGCCCGCGAAATGCGTCGGACTTAGTCATGGTTGAACCAGAACCGAAAGCACTGTCGGTGGAGCGTGCGTGGAGCGCCGGAATATGCTTAATTTAATCGTGCTGATGTATGGTAAGTTTAGCGTGTAGTTAAAACGATTATATTTCTACTAAATGCAATTTTAAAACAGGAACTAACTGGAGATAGTGTCACAACGGCCCTTCGCAACTCACCGAAAATTATTACGGGCAAATTGTGTAAGTAGTTTTTGTACACTATATTGAAAATAATACTAATAATTTTCATCGTGTTCTTTATAATTAAAGGCAGTACTCACAGTTTTTTTCGCTGCTTCGATAAGCTGCTTCAATTCATCGAATGTTAAGAGTTGCGCTGCAGATGAATAATTCTGCGAGACAAGTGTATGAATATGTCTCAATATAATATAATTTATACTCTTTCAACTCACGGATATTGCTATTACTCCCTACTATGGTCTTCATTCACTCGGCAGCAATGCATTATTATCAAGTTGTCTAAGCAGCTTCGAACTGCATACCTAAAAGCTTAAAAAGGGCATTAGCCGTGTGACATGTGGGTAAGCTAAATCTGTTTGTAAGAGTATTGCTAAGTAACCTTCATTCAAGTTGTTCTTTTATTCACAGATCATAGGCACCAATCCAAATGTTCGAACTTTGGTCTCGTAAAGCATGTTCCTTTACTGCCGACACACAGTTGTCGTGATTATTGTACACCTGCGAACGATATGCTGGAGTACAGAGTCTTTATACGCTAGATATGATATATGTATTTGAATCGTCTTCAATTTGGTGTACATCTACTATACGGAGTCATTGCTCTGCTACTTCACAGAATCAATAATGGAGTGCTATTATTGCACCGAGTCAGGTTGCTCTCATCGAATTGAATTCGCTCGCAAACGAAATTGACGATGGCACACTAAAAGAAGCTGAATACGAATTATTTGAATGGCATACCAAATTTGATGCAATTTGAGTTGTTGAGGAAGAACAGGCTCCGCCTTAATGAGCATTGATGATACACTGAATATACGAAATTTATTGTTGGAAAAGTGTTGCTACAGATAAAACTGGGTACCAATAACTGTCCATGGCTGAGATTTTTTGTCAGATCGATTGAATTCGAATGAAGAATACGAGTTATAAGCGACTTGCGAGAACTAACATTTGTACAATTTTCAATACCGCGAAAACCGTACTAAAAATAATCTATTTGGTTTCAGCGACCCTCAATTCAACGGGAAAAGTTGTCTCTACCATGGACATTTTTTGTTCGCCTAGTGCCACAACGAGCATTATAGACGTTTTGAAAATCTTTACGGACACATTGTGTAAGTTCTCGATAAATATTGAAATTAATACAAATGGCTTATATGTATGTATATTCTTACTATTTCAGTTGGTCAACGACGTAATTTAGCTGCTATATTAAATGGCGTACACTCAATTTTGGAAAATTGCCTAAAACGTTGTGTGACCAAGCTATGCGCAGTTAGCTAGCAAATTTTGCATGAAAAAAATTACATATCAGGACCAGAATTTACCCGTTTGAAGTCTAAAGCTGCTGTTCAATTGTTTTACTCGGATGAGATCGGCTTCAATCACTCGATTTATTAATATATTGTAAAACTCGCTTTATAAGGAGTATTTCAAGGAGAACAATGCACTCAAAGTGGTGTGTTTAAACTAACAAAAAGGTTTAAGCACAAGTTCCACTATGAAAATTGGCTTAAAAAAACCGAAAGTGCTAATGAATGCAGAACGTTGTACATTATAATCCACGTAAAATGCAAACTTACAGTGTTTAATGTAAGTTATCAAACCGAACTCGGAGCATATTTGTATATTGGGACGATATGGCGTTGTCCAGTCCTTAAGCACTGCAAAATTAAATGGTATTCGGATGTCTGATCAATTGTCCGTGCAGCTGAATAAGAAGACATCGTTTCGTAACAATTGTCATCTCTAGATTCAATCTCTTAGATAAAGATATTAAATCAAGTCATATACCATAGAGCAGTGAGGAATGGATTAGCCGTAAGTGAAGTTTTTTTAAGTCATGACATAATGTATTTTATTCTATATTATTCTATTTAGACTTCCCTTTGGTTCGAATGCAATAGTTTCTGTGGAGCGAAATGTTGCCATTGGATGGACAAGTTTTCGCAGGGCAGAATTTGGGAAACACCGGAATCGAATTACATAATTAAAGGGAACCGTGCACAGACAAATGCAAATACCTTCATAGTAATTTAATATTAATTTTTTCTGGGTGTCACAAAATTAGCTAATTTTAAATTCGCATTTTCAGATATCAGCAGCATTAGTCCGTTTTGAATATGGTTTTCATTTGTAGTCGATTTTAGAGCGCTGGTCATACGACTATTATCTGGAATGGAATTAAGTAGTAAGCATACGTATAGCAACATCGTCAAATTTTAATATAGCACTGATACATAACTGCACTGCCGGTTATGTTACTGGGCGGTGGATGCGCTTAAATAGCCTGATCAGCTGCAGCGTGGCAAATGCTCACTCTATTAATTTAGTTTTGCTTAAGCCCTGTTCAAATGGTCATGCATGCGACACGCTTAGAGTAAAAATAGCTTGGCTTTTCAGTTATCGTAAAAGTGAACTAGAAGTAAAACTTTACGAAATTTGGTGAATATTAGGAAGAGCTGTTTTCTGAATGGTAGTTTCTATTTATAGTAGAAAGGCGTGGTTGTGGGAAACTTCTCTAACGGTAAAAAATAGTGTCACAGGTTGTATGGGGATGATTATGTTCTCAAAATCGCTTTGTATACTCTATACATTAAATATATAAACCGATATTTGGCCGATTTTGGTAAATATCACCACAAGAGGGAAACGGGAGTTCAAAATATATAGGGGCCATTTTTTTCATTCGAACGTCTTCAAACTTGTATTGTACATATATTTGAAGTTCCACCACGGGCAACGTCGGTATAAATAGTAAGAGGTCAGTGTCTGAGTGAGTATTTTACATGGTGGCGCTGATCCACTTCGCTAGCGCCTTCAACTTTTCATGTAACCTTTTCATTCTATAGAAAATCTGTTAACCTCAAAAACGTACTCTTAACGTACAAAAATTATGCCTTGCATTCCTCATTAGCTTTTTACGCCTTGCTTGCATTTCGGGCCGATTTCCGAGTCAGGAAAGGGGCGCAAAATCTGAATCGCTTTAAGTGATTATATATTGTACATACTTACAACAACAATATCTAATTGATTCATAGTCCCTTGCTAATTAAGTTAAAGTCAGAAACCTTGTGTCATAATCGCTTCATCTTATACAGCATATATTAGATAACTAACTAAAACATGTTCCCCTTTCTCCGCTTTTATTTCTCATTACAGTTTTTATAAAATTCGAAGTACCCCATCGGAGATTAAAATGGGCAATGAATCTTCGCTCTTCAAAAAGGGCGTACCTCCGATGTGGGAGGACGCCGCTAATAAAGAAGATGGACGTTGTATGATCAATGTGGGCAAAACTTCAATGACTGATCTGGATAGGATGTGGCTGGAATTACTTTTGTGCTTGATCGGCGAGGCCTTTGATAATGCCGATGAAATATGTTGTGCCGTAGTAAATATAAGGAAAAATAGCACAAAAATATCCATCTGGACTGCTGACGACACCAATGAGGCAGCCGCTCTCGAGATTGTACATAAATTGCGTGATTCGCTGCATCTTTATTATTATTTATATTTTATTTTAAGTAACCATAGCCAAAATGTTATGTAGTGTCTGGCTTACTAAATGGTTATGTAAATTGCTCAAGATCTGTTCTGTTTCTTTAAGAAAACTAAGAATATCCTTTGTCGAAAAGTTCGAAACTATGTCCAGTCGTAATAAAGGAACTATTCATCTGTTCGATTATGAGCGGAGCAGATGTAAGCTATTTTCACGAATTAGAACGTGAATTCAAAAAAATATATAGCGGCCAGCAGCCGGCAAAGTTCGAACATCCCTTTTGAGGTAGACCGTTAACATCATATGCTCGAATTGGGCCACTAAAGGTTATAGCCTTAAAACAAATTTATAAATCAAATATATTGAAGAAACTTTTTGACAAAACTTCATATCGTTTGAACACACATCATTCTTCACCGATAATCCTACAACATCCACTATACGAGTGGATTGTAAACATATCGAAACTGAAATATTTTTTATTTAATTAAAATTAAAATAACTTTTTGTTACATTAAAATAATTTTGTTTTCTATT
>JAWNNQ010001853.1:0-263417 GCA_035044765.1 Leucophenga montana
ATTCGGCTAGAAGACCCTTTTGGCGTCGCTCTGGAAATATGTTAGGCAAATCTTCGTTAGCAATATATTTTATTCGCTTAAATCGAAATTCAGACTCTAAATCAAAATAAAAGTATATATTAATCGTTTTTACACGTCCATATGTAATACACAAATACTAACAAATAATTACCTTTTAAATTATACTAGTAGCATTTAGTTGGCTGATCGTTCTCATTAATAGTTATGTTATGTTAAGTCATCGCTCTCTTCACCATCACTATTATCAATATGAAAATCTTTCTCGCTCATTGAACACTTTTGCAACTGAAATAGCTTTATTTACTTATTATATAAAAATAAAAAATATAATTTGTATTTATGCACAAGTCTACGTGCAGATGTATGAACTTGCGTTTTTGTATTTGTTTAAAAACTGCCAACAATTAGCTATATTTAATATAAAGCAAACCGATTTTTCAGTTTTTTACACACATACATATGTGCGTTCATACATACGCATGTATGCTTACGCGTAACAATTCACAATACATATTTTATATATATATATATGTATGTATGTATGTATGTATGTATGTATGTATGTATGTATGTATGTATGTATGTATGTATGTATGTATGTATGTATGTTGCATTGCAACAATTATTTTATTATTACTTTAATTTAGTTAATATTTTTCAAAACACTTCACATTCTACACATTCTAAAAGGATTGTTTTTAGAAGAAATTGTGTAAATTCATATTATGTATTTATTTGCATGTAAACCAATAAACGTTCTATTTTTTTATAAAATTTAAATTTGCAACACAATACAACACACACAATTCCAATTAAAACAATTTCTTTAACAATTTCACGCACAAAATTACGTTTATTAAACATATGACGACGCGGACACTTACTTCTCTTTCACAATACCGATCACAAATGAAAATGCAAATACAAATACTACTAGAAATGAAACACAATGTCCGAAAACAAAAAAAAAAAAAAAAAAAAATGTACTTGCTTGGCCTCGAACTGTTTTCGCTTCTGTTTCGATTTTCACTTTCGCATGCATGTTTTGTTGTTTTTGTCGAGCTTCGACATCAACACTACCTGTCCTCTTCGTTTTGGCAACTTTTTCGCTTTAGCTCTTTCTAACATGTAACAATCGCAGAAACGATTAGTGAAATCAAAACTCTACAAACTTCAAAATTCTTCTGGGTATGACAACATTAGTGCAGCTGCCATTAAAGCATTAAGTAAGAAATCTATTATATTTCTCACTTGTATTTATAATTCGATGTTACGTCTCAATCACTTCCCAACACAGTGGAAATGTGCAGAGATTATATTAATTCCGAAACCAAATAAACCGGAAAACAGTATCACCTCTTATCGTTCTAAAAGTCAATATTCTCCAAAATATTCGAGAAAATATTTCTGCGTAGATTGTTGCCAGTGCTTAGTGAACGTAATATTATACCGGCAATTCTATTCGGCTTTAGGAATGGTCATGGCACTATTGAACAATGTCACCGAGTTATTGAAGTTATAACAAATGCGCTAGAGAGAAAGCACTATTGTTCAGCTGTGTGTTTTGGATATTCAGGTGGCTTTTGATAGAGTTTGGCACGAGGGACTGTTATACAAACTAAAAAACGCTCTACCAACTCCATTTTATCTGATGCTTAAATCTTATCTTACACAAGGTTAAGGACTCACTTTCAGATATATATCCCATTGAAGCTGGTATACCTCAAGGAAGTGTGGTAGGACCAGTTCTTTATACCATCTATACTGCAGGCATGCCCGTTAATAACAATGCAACTTATGCCGACCAAACTGCTATCCTAGCTACAGCAGAGAGTGCTACTGCTGCCTCAAACATTATCCAAGACCAGTTAGATCGAATGCAAGATTGGCTAAATAGATGGAATATTAAGGTAAATCCAAGCAAGTCTTCTCATATAACTTTTACAACTAGGAGACAAGATTGTCCTAGCGTATCAATTAACCATTCGCTTATACCAATTATTAATTGTGTTAACTATCTTGGAATGCATTTGGACCGTCGACTGACATTTAAAGCGCATATCAAAGCTAAGGCCCAACAGCTCAAACGCAAAACTAAGAGAATGTACTGGTTGATTAATCCGAAATCAAAACTCAGCTTGAAAAACAAATTGCTGCTATATAAATCGATGTTAAAACCTGTATGGACTTATGGCATTCCGTTATGGGGAACTGCAAGTAATTCCAATGTAGAGATATTGCAGATATATCAAACAAAAACGTTAAGAATGATATACAATGCTCCTTGGTTTGTTACTAATAAATGTATTCACAAGAACTTAAACATTTGTCCAGTGAAAGACGAAATTAGAACTGTAAGCGTAAAATAATTGGAAAAGTTGGAAAATCATAGCAATTCCCTAGCTATAAATCTAATCGATAATAGTGAAGACATAAGCAGACTTAAGCGATTCCATGTTCTAGACTGACCATTTAGACCTCCATTGTATTTGTTCTATAGTATAGCTTTTATATATTATATTAAATTAAATATAGCATAATATAAATTATATAAATTTATTATATAACTATTATATTATATATAAATAGTTGGCATTAGACATTTTTGAGATCATTTCAATATTTCTTCATATCACTTTGATGACACTCTACTTTTTTTCAATATTTTTTGGTGACAATTTGTTTTTAATATCGAAATAATATGATTTAGTACCAAAGTGATATGAAATAAATGATCTTTGCTAAAATATCATATTCATTCATAGCTAATAGTAAATTGATCTTGATCTTTTTTTTCTGTGTACATATTTATGTAATAAAATAAAACAAAGAAATTCCATGCATACTAAAATGTAGCACACACAAGAAATAACTAACCAAAAATGAAAGAAATTTGAACAATTATTATTATGTATTTTTCCTTTTTGTTTTCCATTTTGTGTGTTTGTGTGTGTGTGTGTTTTTTTTTTTTTTTAAGGAAAAGTGAAAAAACAAAGTATTATAGAATGTTGCATGCAAATAATGCCGAAAAGTAATTTTAGTTAGCCTGTTTGCACATACACAGATACAAATGTATCTTAATATAGAATAGAAGTATCTGAATATGAGAATATGTAGATTATGTTTGTGGAATGGGAGGGGGTTGCCATAGGAAAACAAAAGATGAAAGCGACCGGCGACAGCAAGAAAAAGTTTGCATTAAAATATATATTTTGCTAAGCAGCATAAACTATGAAAAATACAAATAAAACTAAAAAAATACTAAAAAAAAAATCATGCGAGTAGAAATAAATAAAACTAGTAGTAAGAAAAATGTTTATACAAATTAAAATAAGAATCGCAAAAACACATACATACACATACACATGCATATGCATGTACATATGTATGTATATCTATGTAAATTGTACACTAGATGCATGAATATGCTGCTGCTACATTCATGCAGTTATTCATGCATGTGTCGCCCGTTGGCGGCGGCGGCGGCGGCATGCAACAACAAAACTGAATTGAATGGAGAAAAAAAAAACTGAAAAAGAAGCATGCAGCACATAACCAAATGCCTTTTGGGTCAAGGCAATTCTGCCCGTATAAACGAGTGTAACATTGAACGTTTTAACAAACTATCTATTGTACTATCTAAATAATACTTTATCCTGTGATTATCTGTGGCTATTTCAAAGTACTATACAAGATGGCAAACTTTCAAACACATACTTGAACTACAGTGTTTTCATTATCAGTCTTTCATTTTTGAAAGCGAAACACTTTGCACTTCATCTTTCAACAATATTGACAAATAAAAACTGCAAAAAAAAAAAATAAAACATTTCTTTTCATTTGATGTTTTTATGATTTTATGATTGATGGTTACGAAGCTGAAAACAATCAATCAACTTTCATTGATGAAATACCTTTGCCAATGTTTACAAATGTTTTGCAGATTTAAACTGCAATCGTCATTCAATCCTTGACGAGTTTTGCATGAAGGTGGTTTAAGAACAGCTGTTTCAAGATACATCGCTGCTGCAAAATAAATGATTGCCACAAATAAACATGTGATTTATTGTAAATTTGCATTGATGTTTTTAATAGTTTACTTCTGCGTTTACTGCATATGGAGCACCGTCAGCAAATATCGCTAATGCACGCCTAACACGATTGACGAAAAGGCGTCTATTGAGTGTTAATTTATTAGACTATGTAAGAAGTTTTCCATCACACAATAGCAAATCAATACGTAAAAACTGTTAGCAAAAATTATAATAAAAAAATTTTTTTTTTTATAGATGCGAATCTTCTAAAGTAGTCTAACATATTTACACTAATTTTCCGAAAATGCATAAATATTTCTCATTAAAATTTACTTATCTCTATTAAGTATATGTTTTAGGAGAGACAGACGGAGATTGGCGGATGACTTTCAAGTGATCGAAACATTTTTTAAGCTTCTTAAACTTAAAACGTTAAATTACATGAAAGATTTAAAATAATGAGTTTTGCAAGAAATCAATTTGTTTTGCAAATTTATAATTTCTCCAAACAATACATTCTTAGATCTGCTCCAATAAATATTCAAAATTTTCTTTATCCAAAAAGACTGATTGTCGGTTCTATTTCTCGAATTTTAACTTCAAAGATGCTTCTCGCTCCGGAAGGCCCGTTGAAGCTGATAACTACTAAAAAAAAGGCGCTAATTTAATCAAAGTGATTAATCGTGACATCGCGAAGACACTGTTCCTGCTTTATTCGATAGTGCACGAAAATCTCCGGTGACTGGTATTCATCAGCAAGCTCAATTCATGGATTGCTCGTAAAATTGTTAAGAAATCAATCTCACCAACCTAATCAATATCATCGATACTCGAATTTAATTGCAACGAAATATAATCGTTTGAACGTTGATTAAAAAAGCATTGCTTACAACAATGTTCAAAGTAAACGAAACTAAAAGAAAGTTATGCTCTTTGTATGGTGGGACGTGATGTTTTTCAAGCTTCTAGCGCTAAATTTGACGATGGATTCTGTTATGTATTATTCTCAATTGGATTATTTGGATACATCTCTTGCGGAGAATTGGCCAGAACTTATAAATCGCAAAGACGAAGTGCTTCATCATAACAATGCCAGATCACACAGACGTTTAGTGACTCACTGCAATTCGCTGCAGCTTAGATGTGAAGTTTTGCCTCATTCTCCTTACTCGGCAAACTACTCTTTCATTCGTTCCTTGCACGACGCCTTGAAAGGTAGGTCGTTTGATTCTGATGAGGTCATCAAAGTGCATCTCACCTAGTAATTAGCTATCCTATGCATGAGCGCGACATCATGCAACTTGCAGAAAGGTGGCAAAAGTTTATCGCTAAAAATGAAGAATGTATTATTAGTTGAAATGGGTTTTATTTTTAATAAATGAGCCTTAAGAATCACAAACGAAAAGGCTTCATGACTTCTCTGACAACCCAATAGTTATTTCTTTTGCATACTTCGTCATATAACTTCGATTCTAAATACAGAATTGAAGCTTATCAGAGTATCTATCGATTAACAAATTTCTATCTAAACTTTTCGTAAACCCCAAAACTTGAAAATATGAAATAAATAATTTTTTAAATTAAAAGGACAAATGAAATTTAAAGACTTTTTAAAAAAGGCGAAAAAAACTTTTTGATCTTCAAATTTTTCAGTATATGCAAATCTAATAACGATGAGATGGAAATAAAACAAAAGTTCCAAAACAACGTGAAAAAATTTTATGGGAAACCAACTCTTGAGCTGTGATCCAAATTTATAAACTTGTGTTATGTGTATTAATACTAAATTTGCTGCCAGGAAGTTGGTTGCAGCGATCTCTAATTTTCGTAATCATATAATAAAAATGTTCTACTTTAACCAGCACTGATACCAGTCCTGCGAAATAGTTTTGTTCGTTTTCCAATACACTTAATTGTATGTTTCTAGAGTTGTAACAGGCGTAGTACACATATGTTTGATATACTTTGTTGTTGCTTTTGCGTGTATCATATACATATGCGTAGATTTGCCCCTAGTATTTTCAATTGACCGTTTATATTAAAACTTTGAGACTTACCCTCGTACAAGTAGTTCCCAGCAGCAATAACAGCAACAAAGAATGAATGAACGAATGAATGACATACCGACAACGACTCTTGTATAGAAGGAGCACTATATCCAGTTGAGGGGGCGTGTGAGATACTCGTACTATATACATATGTATGTGTTGCATATGTCCATATATATGGTATTTTTATTATTATGAAAACTGCTACATGGTGTTTAAGGCTATTGTTGTAACGCGTACATTGTTACTGGTGCAAATTCTGTGTGTGTTTCTCTTTGAGTTATAATAGGAACCAGCAGCATAAAATGTGAGAATGATTAAAGTGTCCATATCATGTTATCCTTTTTCACAGCTCAACAGCGTACCAAACATTGTGAAAAGGGTGAGTGAGCAAAGGTTTGCAAGGGGGTGGTGTATAAGCTTGGTAAGCAGAAGGGTGCCTGTGTTGTAAACTTGCAACTGCTACAGTTAATACTACATAGTATAATAGCCAGCAAATCTGTTCGTCAGTAGCAGTAAAAATCAATAAAATTGAAAGCGTATAGCACGCTTATTCGTGTTCGAGCGTCATTATACTTGCATATTCATACAATTCATTCATTTTCAGACAGATCAGAAACCAAAACAGCAGCAGTACAGGCACACACGTGAGCTGCTCCAGTCATATACTCGTACATCCACGGGGCTTTTATTAGCACTACTGATGATTATTGTTGCAACACAAGGCGGCGAAAAAGGCGTAAAAGATGCGAAAGAGCGACCATGAATAAAATCCAATTTTTCATTTTCAGTCAGCATTGTCCTTTCGTATATTCTCGTGTTGGTATTTTATGCTTCTGAACGATTTCGATGTCTTTGTCATTTCTCAGGACAACTTTTGCACGCTCTTTGTTGGAATTTCGTGTTAAATTTGTTCTTTTGTTGCACACTTGAGTGCACAATATAAAACTTCGTTGGTTGCTGTGCTGTGCTACGCTGCGCTGCGCTGTGCTATTATTGTGCCTTTTTCCTTTTTCACACGATGCAGCAATAGCAGGAAGTCCTCCTCATTGAAAGAGTGCAAGCGTGCGAGCAAAAAGTGTCCGTCGGTCCGTCCGTCCGTTCGTCCGTCTGCCGTTTGCCGTTGAGGTTAGCCACGTTGAATGCGTTTTCCCATTTCCCCAGGACAAGCGCATATGTACGTGTGGTAATTGCAATTACGCAATGCGTTGTCGTATGTACAATATGTACATGTGTACAGAACGAGGTTTTATTGTATAGTTTTTTTTTTTTTTGTTGATGGTGCAAATAAACATTATTTGATTGTGTAGATTGTTTGACATCATATTTGAAATGAAGTGTAAAAACGTGCATATCTTAAGTGGCATTAAAATGATCTGGGAAAATAATCATTTAGAGATAGAATTAGGGCTAGACAAATTTACAGCCTTCTTATATTGTATCTGAATCAGTTTAGTACTTATAGGGACCATCATAGATCTAGTATGAATCTCAACGAAAAAACCAAACTTTTTAAAAAAATCCCACTCAAGTGCCACCATCTATATGTTACTGTTCGAAAGTTTCATGCTTTTCCTTACTTTCATTCTAAACTTCATGACAATTGGTCCACTGCAAGCGGAAATTTCGCGTTCAAAGTGATAGTGTGTTTGTGCCATCGGTCGGAAAATGAACTTGGTCTAATTTTCTACAAGAACACTATCGAATATGACCGAATTAAAGGCTAACAATGCGGAAAATACCATCCAACCACTCACATGATTTGGTCCCGTTTGACTTCTTTTTGTTCCCGAAAATTGCCGTTGAGTATAACCGTTTGAGTATAACCGTTTTGAATCGAAAAGCTTAGTAGAATGAGTTGAAGGTTATACCGGAAAGCGCTTATAAAAGGTGTTTCGAAAACTAGTAGAAACCCTGGTAAATGCATCGAATGTGGTCTACTTTGAAGAGTCTGGATGGATGGTTTAAGTAAAATCATTAATTGAAAATCGCAGATATACCGTTATCTAAGTGAATGGCCAAAATGCAGAAAGCAGTATTTAATTCGTGTTCAGCGCACCCAAATTACTTTAAAAAAGTTAAGAGAAATCTTTAAAATAGTGTTATAGTATGTAACATTCTATGATGTATTACCAATTTGATACGTTTTTTAAATTGTACTCATTCTAAGGACCTCTATTCAAACTACCCTCGTAAGAGTTCCATGTGTAAGCAAGCAAAAGCGAAAATGTTGTCGTTTGAGTTCAAAAGAAAAGACACACTTCTAAGAAAGCTTAGCGACACTTATGCATCCTGATGGGCAAAGTTCGTTTGACTGAAAGTGTAAGAAGGAAAAAGACTCCACATTGCAGACTCCATCAAGTGTGCAAAATTATTGTGACACAATTTTTCTGCCGTGCCATTTTACGTTTCACTTGTCGCCATCGTAGACGTAGACGTAGACGTAGTCGTAGTTGTGGTTGTCGTCCTCGTAACCGGAAGTGAGTAGTTGGCTAGCTCAGACCGCCAAGTTGCAAAATGCTGCCATTTGGAAACGCTTCGCTCGGCTTATACTCGGCAGCTTGTCAACGTCAATGTAGTAAGTGCTGCTGCCGCTGTTGCTGCTGTTGCCATCGTTAATGTCAGCGTTCATAGTTGCAGTTGTCTTTGTTCCAGTTGTAACTTGGCATTCAACTCAATGCTGCCCCTGCTGCTGGTGCTGCTGCTGAGGATGTGTCCTGGCCTGGCCTGACCCAACATTGTCGTCGTCATTTTGCTCATTCAAACGTATGCATTCTCATTGCTTGATTCGCTTGCTCTCGTTTGACATGCGAGAATTGCCTTTCTGTGCCTGCTGCTTGAGTGATTTCGATGAAACGCACTACTTCACTGCACTGTCGTACTGCTCTATACATGTCCCCGGAAGGATGATAATTCTATCCTCTCCATGCGTGCTACCTACCATTACATATAACGCAACCCAACCCAACCCCTCGTTGTCTATTTGTATGTACAGATACAGATTCTGTTTCCGATTCTCTTCGCCTGATGTCGTATCTGCGTTTAAGTGCTTCCCAAATTGCCTTTTTAAAGGATTTTTACGCTGCTCAGTGCTTCACTTACTCACTTGGAGTGCCACTGACTGTCTTCGTTTCTTCGTACATTCGATGCAAAACATCATGTGTTTGTATGTCTATAGTATCTGAATTTGCCTTTTTGTCACATATTGCTGCATTTAGTAAATCTCTTTCTACTCGGTGATGTTTTTTGTTTTTGCTCCATGTCTGCCGCATGACTGTGTGGCATCAATTCATCTGTCGCTGCTGCTGCTGCTGTTGCTTGCTTGCCTGCCTGCCGGCCGCACAGTGTGGCACGTTGCCAAAGTTACGCATTTTAAGTGCTCCGCGCGACGTAAACTAAAAACTGCTCGTAAATATTTGCTCTTTGTTTTTTTTTTTGTTGCATCTTTTGGATTGCCTTTGCCTGCTTAAGCGAATAGTGATTTAAATCTTTTATTTTTCATGGGAGTTTTTATGCCCTTTGCATATAGTTTGATGTAGGGTATTAACAGCTTGTCGGCAACTGTGTTATGTATTGATAGAGTATTATTTAAACGCAGGACGCGACGTGAACCGATATTGTCTACCAGGTGTGTCTGTAAATCTATTGCTCTTTGCCATATGAGGGTTGCCTTGCATATTGTGCGCCTTGGCAAGCCTATGTGTTCTTGACATTTCCATTGGATAAATGGAAATTTTTAATTGTAAATGTACGCAGCAAGTTTTGATGTATGAGCACTCTTTGTGGAATTCTTTCGCTCAAGGACGAATTTTTTTAAGGTCGTTTCAAAACGTTTGTTGTGGCAGAAACAATCGAAGCTATGCGTGAATTTTATATTGAAACGTTTATGATATCGTAACAAGTGGCGAATCATGTATCTATTAATATATAATATATATATGTTTCAAGACGTGCACATCCAACAGAAGTTGTGCATGGGCGAAGCTTTTCAAAGCAAATGGTCGCCTGTTTTTTTTTTTTTCGAAAAAAACTGGGCATTTTGCAACTGTTCCATTAGAGCAATGTAGAACTGTGAATTCTTAATGGTACACAGCCAGAAGTTTTCGAAGAACTGAGGAAACTCAACCGTCGAAGACTGATGATCTTCCATTACGAAAAGCCATCTCTCACACATCGGATGGAACATTCGCCTTACAGACCTGACGTGACATCCCATGACTTATATTTATTACTGCACATAATAAATTAGATGCAAATGCACCGTTTTTAGACGCCTGCAGCTTTTTTTGAGACACTCACTTCTGAGTGGTAAAACTGTTTCGAAAATTGGTTCAAACGCATGCTGAAGTGTGTTAATTTGCCTGGATAATATTTTGAAAAACAAAAAGTGAACCCTCGTATACTTCTTATAATAACAAAACAAAAACCTGGTGTCGAAGTTTATACTATTCTCTGCTTTATTTGTTTAATTCAGCATACCATAGATAAACTAATTCTTAATCTTATTGAAAAAGGTTTGTATGAAAAATTGATATTGGTACAGGTCATCTCATAAAAGCATATAGCTTCTTTAAAAATTTCTGGTTAATATATGACTACTTATTACTTAAACTACTTAATTTAAAATTTGGTGTTTATGATTGTGAGATCCATCCGATTTAAACATCTGATATTGGTTCAAATCGGACTTCATATCTTTACCTGCGATTGCTACTGAAAATATGATGGTCTGGCATCATTTGTGGATCATATACAAGCCAGCACCAATAAGCCCAAATTAATGAGTTCCTACACTCCGTAAACATGTTTCCAGATTCTGCGTACAGAGTCTCCAATGGAATTATCATGGAAACAGACTATAGAAGAGCTTGTATGAAGCACCTTTTTAATTGATCGGCATAAATACTTCAAATTGAACTAACGTATCTGGAAATGCTTCTTATTTCTATACTTTTAAATTTGCTTAGATTGTTAAAGATCGAGCTTACTAATACATATTCCGAGCACAAGTGAAGTGTATGAATTATGCGGCTTTACCGAACTTAATTTTTTTCTTCCGCTTGCCAAATGTGTTGAATTCATTTATTGTGCGGATTTTATTTTATATGCAGATTTTCTGTGTCAAAGGCGCGTAATAATTCAGTTTTGATGGCGCTTTATAGTAATTGGGTTAAGCATTCGTGTCAGTGAAGTCCTTTTTTTTTGGTGCTTCAGAGTATCTGCTTCACTGCATGTCTATGTGTTCCTTTGTCCTTGTTCCTCTTGTCCCTTTGTACGTGTGTAGTGTGCATTCATGCATAAGTAAATATTTGATGAATTGTGCATTTTTTCATTTTTGCTGTCATTTTATGCTGCTCTGAGATGATATGCTTGCAGTTAACTCTTTGATCGAAAAGGGTAAATATTTCTTTTTTTTTTTAAGGGATTTTGCATACATTCAAAAGAAATCTCATAAAACTTCTTTTTATTTTTATGATTATTTATTTTTTTTTGTTTTGTTTTTTTTTTTGTTCTGTGCATGTCAAAATGTCTTTTGATGAGGATTGTTCTGTAGTTAAGTTGTCTTGAAATTAGTGCCAAGTAAAAACTAATTGTCGTTGCGTGTGAAAATAATTATAATTAAATGTATATTTCATGCGTGTTTAAATGTGAGATAGAAAAAAAAGGGAAAGGTACCGATGCCATCATTTTCACTTTATCACCAGCTGAGTGCATAACTTAAATATAGGGAGACATATTTTTTGTTCTTTGATTACTAGGTGTATTTTTTTTTTTTTTTTTTATGACTATTATTATTTGTCATACAGCTGTGTTCCAATTTTGAGTAGTTTAGTTTTACATGAAATTATCTTGCTGATATATGACAAAATGTAAAATTTAAATTGAACAGTCTTGATATAATTAGATTTAACTACGATAGGTTATGCTTTTGAAATAACACATGGCAGAATTGCTCACATCAAGTATAGTGAACCTTTCTACATGGGATGGGTAAGTTATGTGGGCCAGGGATGGGTACTAGGGAGGGGTAGTGCAGATTTACTTCAAATTAACTTAATTCACTTCAATTTTTCATTATTTCAAACTTGTTCCATTAGTTTTTTTCATTTAATTCTTTGGCTGTATAAACCATATCATTAAACTTACATTATGATATATGTATACTCCATCGCATCTTTAGTTTTGCACACAATCGTATATACGTCTCGTTTTACCCAAAGATAATATTATTAGTTTATTAACGTGAAATAAATTGAAATTCAGCTATTAATAAAGCTATTATCAAGCATGTAAACTAACGGTAGTAGTAGGAAACAAACGCTAGTGTTGAGAAACGATGCGTAACAAACGAGTACGCAACTATTTAGGTTATTCACATTTAGTCAATTGACAGCTTACTGTAAAAATGATAAGTAAATCTCACCGACCTCAACCATTGTTTGCAAATTTCTTCTTAATAATAACTTTGAAGTGTTTTAAAAACACTTACAATTTGAACCATTTAAATGGAACTATTAACATGGTCAGACATTTATCATATTACCTTTGAAATTTACTCAGAAACTAAATAAATTTCTATTCAAAGCAAAATAAAACTTAACAGGCGTGATTTAAGAAATGGCTTTCACAGGCTTTTATGGCTCTCTGAAAGTGAAAGACGGCCCATTTTAGATCAATTTATTCGAATCGAAAACTTGAACAGTATTCGTTTTATAATTATCTACATTCTTACATTTGTCAATGTAATATGAATAAATGTGGAATGGTGTCAATTAGCTAGATAGTTATTGAACCAATACAATAAAATTAAGTCAGCTAAAAACTCGAATTTCTTGCATTTTATTTCAATACTTCTAAAAACTTGTGAAATTTTTGTTGGTGAAGTTGGATTTTCTTTTTTGTGAGTACGATTTAATGTATTGTACATCTGGACATTTCGATGACCATCGAAAATTAGTTGAATCAATATGATTTCGTTCAACATAACCTTCTAAGCGAAAAAACAAGTGAGCCACTCCACCCGACGAATCGTTCCCCAACCGCAAACATAGTTGGCATATATTTTGTTGGCTCTAGATCGATTTTCTCATTAGTATCATACTGTAGTCTACGACTCTAAGCAACTAGTGAAAAATATTTATAGATATACCAGAGTCTATAAATAATTTTAGATCTATATTTTTATATATACATTTCTGAGAAGCCACTCCATGCCACAATTTTAAATATCAAAACTTTTTGATCTAAATCCATTACACACACACACACTCCTGATAGAAACAGTTGCATTAGTAACGCCAATTCGTTTTTTGTCCAGCGATGCTCAACATAAACATTTGTAACATTTGCCTTGTTATGTTAGTGGTTTGCATCTCTTCATCTTTAATGAAGGAATTCGATTCTAGATTTCGATTCGAATACATTTGATCAGAATCTAATTAAAATGGTAAATTTTGTCACATTCAGAATATTTTTGTGATTTGGTTTCACTTCACGTTGAAAATATGAAATTAAAAGTACCAATTTGCAATGAAGTCAAATCTCAAAATGCTTCTAAAAGTGGCAATGAGCTACTTTAATAACATCGATATGATTCAAAAGTTTAATATATATTAAACTAGCATACTGCATTAGATACATCGTCGACGCTCGCAGCGGTCAGATTAAATGTACATTGAGCTTCATTAACTATTCAATCAAAATTATGGCATGATCAATTTATGCACTATTAAATTGTCCAAACTAATTCAGTTCATCACTCATTGATAGATTTATTTATTTATGACAGTTTCACAAAACAAATATCCTGAAAGGTATCACTTTAAGTTATCTATCTAACATTATAAATTAATAAAATATTATTTGCCGGCTTGACTTTTCTGGCGTTCACAGCCGTTTGAACACAGATTGTATCTATTACAATTCAAGCGCAACATATTAATAATGTATCGTTTTTCCATTTTAATGTTTGTTTGTTGCATTTATTACAAAGCAACTTTTAGGCTTGTGTATCCGTTAGCTTACTTGAAATGAAATAAAGAACAACAGCAATTGTCTGCCATTTTCCTGGAATCAATGGTTCTGAATAATAAACTTTTTTCAAACGCATATAAGTAGCCATATATGCGAGTATACAATATAGTCATATATGCATGTGTAGTATATACACTAGGCTACATAATACTCACTCACTTACTCAGTCGGTCGGTCGGTCGGTCCATAAACGTTTTGCTTGAAAAGCCGCAAGCGCACAGTTTAACTCTTGGCTTTCGGAACGTATATGTAGGTATATACCGCCCCTCCGTATGTCCATCTGACGTCCATTCATTCATACGTTCTAAGTACACTTACTAGTCACTAAAAAGTCATCTATAAAAAAGCCGTTTATGATTTAAGCTTGCAGCATTTTGCCGCTTTGTGGCGTTAGATGTAAGTGCTGCCACCGACTTTTTATACCCTGTACCAATGGGGTAAAAGGGTATATTAAGTTTGTGTAAATGAATGTAACAGGCATAAGAAGGCTTGGCGGACCGTATAAAGTATATATATTCTTGATCGGCTTTGGAAGATGACATAGTCATGGCCATCTGTCCGTTCGATCATCCAGTTGAACGAAAAGATCTTGAAGAATATAAGAGATAGACTCTTGGGATATTTAGACTTTCCTTTTCCTTTGGGATATTTAGACTTTCTACAGATAAGGACTATTAAATGTAAATGACAACCCCACTTTAAGGGATATCCACATACAAAGTTTAAAGTTTTTGTAAGATTTTTTTTTCGGTTTTGTTAGCTAAATCAGTAAATATAATATAAATTATATAAATTATAATGAAATACACCGCATAAGTCTAGATTGGACCACTATAATGGGTAGTCCCATACAAACTTGGCCCCCAGTTTTAAGTATTTGTGCAAAATGTTTTTGTTTTTGTTTTTGTTCCTAATTTAGCTGGAAACACCAAATATGTCGTATTTCACAAAATATTCCATATAGGCCCAAATTAGGCACTACCAATTTTCCCAGTATATCTTATTTTTCACGGTATCCTTTACATATGTAACAAATCTCAACCATCTGCATTGAAAGTTGGTGAGTATTTCTCTTAAGATTTGGGAGGTGATTAATCCACTTTTCGAGATCCGGTGCCCTTTACATATGTACCAAATTCCATCCACCTGCGTCAAATAGTTGCTGAGATATAACGAATTAGGTTTATCTATTATATAGGAGGCGTGGTACCGCCTAACATATACTTGAATATGCCTATGATTAAACCTTCCTCGAGAACCTGTCTGTCTATTTAAGAAAACCAATTTAAAATCACTGTAGAAGTTTCTGTGTTTGAAGGTAATATACAGATATGAACAGCATATATGTGTTGATTCTAAATTTTTATCAATTCTAATACAATTTCTTGCATTAATTCAGATCGGAACATTAAATAATGTAATCTATGTTTCATATAAGGATCCTTAAACCACTTGCAGGGTATCTCACAGTCGAAGTATACACTCGACTGCAGCATTCTTTTTTGTTTTCTTTTATATTTTGCGTTTTATTTGCAGATTGCCTATTAAGAAACGCTTCAAGCCGAGAACTTCCTTTGAGAACTATGGCTGGTGTTGCTGCTGCTGTAGGTTGTACTACATATATCTATAATATTGTATCTGATGAGTAGTGAGCACTATAGTGAGCACTATAAGCTGTCATTAAGAAACTAACTGAACCATGGATTTAGCGCTCTTTGATCATGGTTTTGCTTTTGACGCTTTGAGGCAATCTTGACACTGAAGAAGAAGTTGGTGGAATGATGGTTTCTTCGATGCATTAATGATTATTAGCGAGCTGTAAAATTGCTCTAACTGCACTTGTTCGTTCACTAAACTGCAACTCAGCCGCATCACATCCATTGCAATGCCATGCGAAAGTGTTTGAAGAAATCTAGTTTGTATGTTTTAAAATGCCGACACTTTTCAATCCATCAGAACACTTTACTCATATATAGTTCTACCAGTCGGTTTGTCAGTTACTCAGTCCGTCAAGTCATCTCATCTCATTTCATCTCATCGTATCGCATCGATAGCAGCAAGTGTAGAGAAAACATCATTGGCAGCAGCTTCCTGTATTAAATTTAAGTCAAATTGCTGCGTAGACTTGTTCGTTCTATCTATACTCCATAGTCATTGCGTTCTTCCAGAATTTTCCCAAGAAGTCAGCAGCAGAGCAACCAGCAGAGTGCTAAAATGAAATGAAAAACGAGTACATTTTTCAATTTCGCAGACATTAAATGACTTGGTTGTTGGTTCGTTGGTTTTTTGGCCTCGAGTTATTTTCAGCTGTGAGTTTAACATTAAATAGTTGTTAAAACATTTTCGTATTCTTATTAGATTATTAAATTTTGCAATTTAAGCAAAAATCGTTTAGTGCCAACGAGTCGGAATCGAATTGAGTTGAGTTGAGTCAAGCCAAGCCATGCAAGCTTCGTTGGGTTCTGTTCTGTTCTGTGGCTGCTGGTGTATCTGAAGCTGTTCATGTTTGTTTGGCTTCAAGGCGTTCATAAACCTACACTGTGAGATGTTTTATTGTCGAAATAAAAATATATAATGGCATTGTATATTAAAGAAGAAGGCATTGCATTAAAGTTCTATACGTGTATATAAAATGATGTCGTACCGCATTATAATAAAAAAGGAGTTTATAAATAATAAACTAAACATGTGTAAATATTTTGATGTACATTAAATTTAATCAGCTACATTTACATACTTAGTAATTACAAAGTTTTATTAAAACTAGGTACGCTTATCGGTTGAAATTTGAACATGTGCGCCGACTAAATTAATCATTTCGTTACTATAGCCAGTTTTATACTCGATTCCCATTTAATTGCTACTTTATTTTTAAACAGAAATAACAATCAAACAAGCAAAAAGGAGCTAGAACAATAACAATATTGTGCCTCGTACTTAACAAAGCGTATGTAAAAACTATTTGTGTATTATAAGCGTTATTAAGTTTTAAGTGAAGTTCAATATTAAGTACTATTAAGCCAAAAAATCGGCCATCTACTCATTAATGCTTACAACACTATATAAAAATATTCACGATTTTTTTTTTGTTAAACATCTTAAAATGATGCGACAAAGATTATTATGTCTACATATTTATATACTGGTATATAGATAATTACGAAGATACACGTTGTTGCGACCCTAAATTTTTGTACAATTATTGTTTCTCATATGCGTGCCCAGAAAATATGCATCTTTAAATGTATCTGTGGAGGAAACATGAAAATCAATTGCAGTATACCGTGTCATAATAGTATTATAATTTTGAAACGGAGTTTGTAGCGCATTAAAAGAAGCATCGGACTACCCATAATGTATATACCTATATGCTTAATCAGCTCGATCGATCGTGGTTCAACTCAAATCGTCTGGAATCTTTGTCAGACAGTTCAGCTATCGAGGGCTTAAATATTTACTGATACAAGTGTACAATTTAAACAATTTCAGCTATTGTTAATAGGATTCGTCTTCTGTATGTAGTGGACAAATTTCAAACCAATAATTATTTGTAAAATTACTGCTTCAATTCAAACATGTTCGATACAACAAAATAAATACAAAGTGTTTTTGTATGGGCGCTGTACATTCCCGTGATAAAATCGCGGTTACTTTAATACCAATACGTAAAAAGATTCCGGGAATAGTATACTCACAAATGCACAAACAGATGGACATGACTTGTTTCGTCCTGCCGATCTCGAATATATATGCTTTATGATGTCTTCGATATTCCCTTTAAGGCGTTGCAAACATTGTGACTAAATTAGAATAAAATAAAAGAAAGAACGCTCCAGTCGAGGGCACCCGAATTCGAGATACCCTTTACCTTGTCTTAATTTATTAATTTAAAGAATTTCATACATAAACTCAAAATCTGGTTTGTAATGAAGCTACCCTTGATATGTACCAAATTTTATACTTCTGCGTCGAAAAATTGCTGAAATATGTTGAACTTTATTTTTCATTTAGGGGGAGTGGACCTGCCCACCTTTTAAAATGATATATAGTTATAACCTCTATTCGATAGTATCAAACTGTAAATTCCATAACGATCGGTTAAGTCGTTCAGAAGCTACACGATCTTCAACATACGTACCAACGATTATATATATCTTCTTTATGGATATAGATTTATTTTACTCTGTGGGTCCAGGGTAAATACCGGGAGGTCAAGTCAATTGTTGGAAAGCTGAGGGTTGTTTCCGAAGTAATTTGCTGCGTAGAATCCGAACCGAATCCGGGGTCAGAATTGGCCCATCACGTCAGGATTTTGAGATATTTGAGGTTATGTACCCGAAAAACGGCGTTTTTTTTTCTACTTTTGAGGTTATGTACAGGGTGGAAAAAATGTTTGTGGTCTGTCTCTCCAAATACATCATTTAGTAACACTCTTACCCTTTAATTCAAAAGTTCAAGAGATCAATTACGATTTTTTTTCGCAAAGCTGTGTCTATTCTATACAATATTCTGCCCTACACCGACATATCCCGATTTTACGATATACCTGAGCAGTTCATACTTTTATTTATTATCTAACTTAAATTTGATGTTTCAAGATTATTCCACTTCGACTAGAAGAACAAAGTTTAGCAGCTATAATTCGTGCGTTCTGGACAATCTTCCTAAAAATACTTGCAATAATTTGTGATTATCTCTTAAGTTATTTGATTGTTTAATGCGAATTATTTTTGGTCAGATTTCCAGTGTAGCCCTTGTTTATGCTTAATTCCTTTTTAAAGTGAATTGGTCGCAGTGCCAACTACCCTATAATAACAAGAGAACAAATAAATATGAAATAGAAAATTTTGTTTAGACTAAGCAAATACATTCGGTATTGGGTGCTCTATAGATATATAGTTTCTATTGTAGTTTTGTACAGTAGTTCCAAATTATGCATGATTGAATAAAATTGATTGTAATTCGATTGAGGGCTACAGATATATATAAAAAAAAAATCGATTGGATTTGATTGTAGATACTTTTTGTTTTTGAGCCATTATTTGTTTAAGCGTGCCCAAATACTAACCGTCAGCCTTACACTTCAATGGATTTGCACTTCAACCTATGAAGGTACTACAAAAATTGCACTTTACAGTGTATAACTTTCAGTATGTTGCTTTTGCTGTATAGATAGAAACTCGTAGCTGCCTGCCTGTATCTAATACTGACTGCAATTCTCGTGCTGCTTCGTTGCTTCAAATTGCAGGCGTTTTAGTAGTAGTAGTTGTTGTTGTTCTTGTTGTAGTAGATGTAACTATCACTTTTGCTCTTGTAGTTGTTGTCGTTGCTGCCTGCTGATGTTTTTGTTGTTGGTCTTGTAGTTGTACCACTAGCTGTGCGATAGAGGTGCAAGCGCATCTATGTAATATGGTTGCTCTGTGCCATTGCTGCTGGCCATATGCCAATTTTTGGTAAACTAACTTGCCTAAACTCGACAACCAAATTGCCTTCATTAAGAAACTACTATATATATGTATATGCATTATAGTATTTATGTATGCGAGTGTGTGTGTGTGTGAGTATAAGTAACTGTGAGTGTATCAAACTTAAGCCGAAGAAGACTTAACCAAAATCGAGTCTACGAGGCTTGAGTGCACAGCACTCTCTGCTACAATTTTCAAGCTGTTATTTTTTTGTTTTTTTTTTTTCTATTATTATTATACTTTTTTTTAGGTTTTACCCATTTCTAACAATTTTCTAACAAGTAAAGTCTCAACATGTCGACATCAATTGGGTCAAACCCCCTGCATATAGTCTGTTAGACAGTCATTCAGTCAGCCATTCAATGTAATATATGCGGCTCATATGGAAGATACACTCTGCCAAGAAGGCAATCAGGCAGGCAGGGTGCAGCTAGGCTAGCTCAACTCGATGCCACAACGGAAGCTACTTTAAGACACGTAATGCCCACCCACACAAACTCATTCACGGACACATTGATTTACACATAGTATGTATTTATAAAGTGTTAGAGAGACCGACCGACCGACCGACCGACCGTTTGAATAGAAGACCAACTGGCTTCTATCAACGTACTACGACAAGTGAAAGACGGAACGTACTGGCAATGCAACGAGCGAATGAAGTCGACATTAAAAGACATTAAAGTTAATTTCGAATCGCTTTTAAATTAGCTTAATTCGCATTAAGTGAGCTGAAATGTAACTCGCGCCTACTCGTTTTATATCTTTTGTACTTGAGGTTCTTTTTTTTTGTTTTGTTTTGCACCGCTGTCACTCTTTTAGATACTACTACTATACGTTGACAAAGCAAATGTTTTAAGCTAGAGCGGGGCATAATATGCACTGATATAAATACAACAATCAGATGAGAAAAGCAGAAAAAATCGAAATGAAAATGAAACAAAAAACCCGGCAGCTAAAACATTCAAATGTTATACAAGCTTGAGCAGCAGCAGCTAAAAACAAAATGTTATAGTAGTCGTCATTGTACACTTATTCAATGCAAAAGATACACGAATTTATATAGGCGCAGATACAAAGATACTTTGTTCGCGCTCACTCACTCACTCACTCAGTCAATACAGAAACGACATAAAAACAAAACGAGAGGAAACAATAAGGAAAAAATATACAAAATGCCATTTAGACAGTTTGAGTAGAGTAATAAGAAATACGAAGAGGAATAGCTTGAAGAAAATAAGAACTTCAATCAGACCAAAAACAAAAAATAACTAACAAAACGAGAAACTGGCTTAAATGCTGCTGCTGCATACAGCTATAGATACTTTACTTGGAGCGAGAACAGGCAGGCAGCCAGACAGACAGACAGACAGTAGATACATTAACTTGATTTCTTTCGCTGGCGTTTATACTATCATTGTTGTTGTGGTTGTTGTTGTAGCTTAATGCGCGGTAAGCGGGCACAAATTTGAAACGCCAGAACGCCTCTTCACAACACTTTCGACTTAATTTTGTTTTTCTTACTCATTCCGCTGATTGTTGTTTTTTGTGTGCTTCGATTGCTGCTGCTGCTCCTGCTGCTCCTGCTGCTGCTGCTGTTTCTACTTGCTTATTATTAATACAGTCACAAAAGTATCTTCGATTGTTGTGCTTGCTTTGGAATTACATATTTTTATTATTTATTGTATATTGTGCGGTTTGCGCGCTTGCGCAGATACACTACATACAGCTTCCAGTTGTCGCAACAAGATACATATAAGTATAACAACAGATACAAAAACAATTGCGACAAGCGGTAGAGCATTTAAATACAAGAAATTCAGAAATTCCAATTATCAATTAAGTCAACGTTGAAAAATGTAATAAAAAAATACATATACAGAGAAATTATAAAAAAAGATACAAATGTATCTTTTCTTTTTTTTTATTAGTGACACTGTTGCAACGGCTCACTGGCTCTGCTCAACTACAGTAAAATAAATTAAGAAAAAAAAAAGTTTTAATATATTATATAAGCATATAGGCAACAAAAAGATAAAACATTAATTATTATTAATTGCTTTTTTGTTTCATTTTGCTGTTGTCGTCGTTGCAGTTGTATTAAGCCACCGCCTCTTTTAGTCGCTCGCAGTTATTGGAATTGTTCTTGTTGTTGTTGTTGTTGTTGTTGTCGCTGAACTTGTGCGTACCTTCAGTGGTTCATATTTATCTTTTTTTGCAGTATGTTTGTCTGTATGTTGCTGTTGCAACACAATTTCATTGCTGCTGTCTACGCCCGTTCATTTATTGGATTCCATACGTTTCGTTGCTCTTGGCGGTCTCTGCTTACCATTGATTCTATATGTACATACATTGTAAAAATATGCTTAAGTTTGAGATGAGAGCAGTAGATACATATGTATGTGCATTCTTTAAGGTAGTCGAACAGCAACGTAACAGTTATATACTTATTAACTAAAAGTACAGCTTTACGTGTAGCTTTAGTAGATTTAGAATTAGTTAATGTATTTCGAAAGGTCTCAGCTTACTTTACAGGTCCTGTTCATATTAGCGACGTTATATTAAACTTAAATATATTTTAAACAGATGTGTATCTTAATAAAAAAGGTACATTTATAATTTTAAATGGGCTATTTGCAAAATATAACTAATTTCTTAAAATCTACCATTAAACTTTAAAATTAGCCCTCTTACTACTCATACATATACATATATATACTCTCACTTTGTCTCAATATAGCAACACAACACAATTTATATAAATACTACGAACTAATTGCACTAATCAAGCAATATGTGCTGTTGTCCTCTCATTACCATTTTATGCAGCCCACTGAATACGTATATAGAATGCAAGGAACAAAACAGACAAAGAGAATTGAGTAAACGGCCCTCGCATGTATTTGCTTGATGTGCCCTCTCATTTCCTTTCTCTCCTCACCATCGTTTTTAAATATATTTTTTTTAGCTTCACTTCGCATATTTATGTATTTGTTTCAATTGCTGTGGTTTGTTAATTATCAATTAGTATTTAATAGCACTTATAGTTCACAAATAGTTTTTACATATTTTTTCACTACATTAAATCACTACATTATTACTGGTAAAAAATCGATTCCTGTTAAACCAATCTTTAAAACTAAAAATGCAAAGAAAAAGTGCCTACTTAATACTAAATTAATCTGGCACCTTGTTTAGAAAAAGTGTTGAACAAAAAACGTAAATTTTCTCATACTAGTATAGAAGATTAATTGGCAAGTCTTAAGTTTAAAAATTTAATTTGTCACAAAAAATATTCAAAAATTTATTAACAAAATTCAAAACTGCTCAGTGTTAGGCAAACGGCATTTGTCAAAACAATATTCTCCACTTTTAATTATAATACACTTGACCTCTTTCTTAAATTCAATATTTTAAAATGGTTTATTGGTAATGTAAGTCAAACAATTAAAATATCTTGAATAGATAGAATAATTAATAAAGTAATATCCAAATTTGATTAAAATCATTCTTAAATAAGAAACTTTTCTCCTATAACTTGAAGTTACAGATTTGTATTTACTTTCAACTATTGATAGGCTTACAGGTTACCGCTGTTTGCATGTTGCCGCCACAGCTGTATGACGACATTCTAGCAGAGTTAACTTAAACTATGGAATGGTCACCTATACAAGCCAAAGCCCTGCTACCATCATAAAATATCAGAAAAAAACCCTTACAAAACTCAATACTTGCACACACATTTTGATGTCATTTGTTAGAATAAGATTCTACATTTTTATACAATATATATTTTTATTTTTTAATTTCTATATCAATTTTAATAAGCTTACTTAAAGGTCAAACTGCTAAAAGATCACAAAAACTGTCAAATTCAAAAATATTTTACTATAATTTATTAATAATAATCGTTTTCTAATAATTCCGTGAAACCATATCCCAAAGATTTGTGTGTGTGTGTTTTCTATCCTAATTGAGCTAAGCAGGTAAAAGATACAAAATTGTTTTTTGTTCTATACACTTTCTCTCCATCTCTATTGCGCCTATGCTTTCTCTAGTCGTATTCCCACGCAATTTACGTCTTATAACTCTAAATAATTATGTAAATCCTCTTAGTTTTCCTCACTCGTACAGTGTTTGCTGCCTTATGTGAACATAAAAATAATAAAACAAATATAAAACGCTCGATTAACTAATTTTCTCGCAGTGCAGTCGTTTCATTACTTTATTTTGAGTGAGAGAAGATGTTACTTTTTTCTTGTGCTTGCTTCAATTTCATTTCAATTCTCGATTCGAATTCGGATTCGGTAATGGTGGCGGTACATATTTTATTTGCTGATCGTTCGCTGCCTGCTGCTGTCATGTTTTCCTGTCGCGCTCTTTTTTTGAACGAATATACGAGCAACAATACTCAGGAGGAGCAACTTGTTTTCAGTATTCTCAAGTCGTCGAATGCTGCCGCTTGCGCTGCTTCTGTATCCTTTCAATGAAATTTGTTTCGGTTTTAAGTTCATAACATTCTGTACCTTGCTGGGATTCCTGTGATGATGTCTGTCTTTGTGTCCATTCGTTTCTCTGGCTGTCTGTCTGTCTGTCTGTCGCCCTTTTTCTTCCTTTCATGGTTGTGTTTTTGCTGTTCTGTTCTGTTTAAAGTGTTGGTTAATACACTCATTTCGGATTGTTTCTTGCTTTGTTTTATGTAGGTACACAAGTTAGTATACTCGTAAAATAAAAAAAAAAAAATAAAAAGTGGAGAAAATATAAAACTACCTGTGTGTGTTCCATACACGCTCTCTTGTCTTACATACACCTGAGTATATCCCCAAAAGCTACAAGGAACAGACAGACATATTGGTTGGAAGGAGGGACATTTGGACATACTTGCGCACACACCTAAGTTCAAACAGCGGCAGTTGTCTTTTTGACTTTTTTTTTCTTTTTACACACTCACCTGAAATCACCTTCGAACGACATCGAATGACAACAACAACAGCATTGCCAACTGCGATGACAAGCACGGCAATGGCAATGGCATTGGGGACGGCTGCAACTGGCGACGACGACCATTTCGAAGATGAGTGGATGTTTGGAATGAGTGTTCTCTCGCTTGCTCCTTGCGAGTAACACACTGTGCAACTGCATGCTCCCCCGCTGTCAATGATATATCCTTTTACCCCTTTATCTGTTGGAGCATCCACATACAACCATGGACATAAAAATGAATTCTCACTAATTTCGAGATGGAGATACTTGTATATCGCTTCTCAATTATATTCTACAAGTAATATCAATGTCTCCGTAAACTAAGCATTAGCATTAAATATCTGATGTACTTTGAAAAGTTGTCTTGTTTTGTATAGATAGGACGCAGCTAGAATTTAGTGCAAGTGATTTGGAGATATATATTTTATGAAATATGAATATGATCAAGTGAATCTTTATGATTAACATAAATAATTTGGGTAATCTCTTCACTTATCAAGTTTTTGAAGATTATTATTTGGATAGACAATTTTTGGGGCTATTGTTACGCGTTTTCATATTTTGTTTTAGTCTCTTATGCTAAATTTTCACAAGACCCTTTCATTGGTTTGCCATGAGCATGACAATGATTGATAGAGTTTTATGCGACCCGTATTTTTGTTTCCTTATTTATTACCAGTTGATTGACAATGCAGTCAATGCGAAAAATTTATATTCACACTTAAAATGACTCTGTATTAACGTGTGGGTGCTTTCATGGAACTTAATTAGTTTAAAACAAATTCACAACCGCAAAAATTGCTTGAACATTCATATTGTACTCGTATTATGACAAGAATTCTGTAGAATATTGCTTATTGAAAGCAAGAACAAATATCTAAAACCGTCTTAACAGTAGTTTTTGGATTACTTTGCTAAAAAATTGGAGCTACTCAAACTCTCTAAAGCAAACGCTGTGAACATATTATGATTTCAGAACAGAAAGGAGAAATGTATATATTCCAGAATATGAACAACGATGAGAACTTGAAACTGGTAAACTAAAAAGTTACCAAATCTTTACCTACAGATTGCACATATAGAAATTATGAAATTTGGGTTAGAGTGCATTTTGTGATAACTATTAAAGTTGCCGAATTGAAAAGTAACGAAAAGGGAACTAAATTTGTTTTATATAGTTCAAGTTCGAGTTTTACATTATCCGGTTAAAATTTAACTGTCTGTTATTATTCCGCATAAAACAATTACCTCTGTATTGGTTGTGCAAAGACTGACAGTTAATTTTCAACCGTTCTTGGTCTATTTTGGTCTAAAAATCATTTTTGAATTGTTCACCCATTATCCATTTGTTCAAGCAACCAACTAGCGAAAGTTATTTTTAGCAATTTTTTGACTGTTGATATTTTTGACCATGATTGTATATATTAATGTTTTCTACTGTTATTCGTTTAACTAATGCTGCTGCTGCTGCTGCTGATGGTGTTCTTGTTGTTATTGTTGTTGTTCATGTAGTTTTGTTGTCGATTGAGCTCCCGCTGCTCCCGTCATTTGTTGTCGTTGTTGCCGTTGTTTTTGTTTTTTGTTGTTGTTGACTGTGTATGTGGATGCGACAACGGCAGCAACAGCGGCTGTTCTTGTTCTTGTTGTTGTTGCTGTTTGTTGTTTAGTGTCCAACATGAGGGCCGGCTGCCACCGACGCTGTTGCTGCTGCTGCTGCTGTTGTTGTTGTTATTGCTGTTGTATCTGAAGTGAAGCTAAGCGCTAAGCTTCGAAGCTCAAGTTGTCGTTGTTGGTTTGGAACCCAATCCCCATCTACTCCAACTTTATTTTTGTTTTATTTTTGCTGCTGCTGTTGTTCTTGTTGTTGCTATAGATTTTTGTACACCGGCGGGCGACAGTTGTTGAAATTAAATGATCACATGTGGGCTTTCATTTGCTGTTGTTGTTGTGGTGGCTGCTCATTTTGCTTTCTGAAAAAATTCAAAAAAAAAAGAAAGAAATCTCCACACACACTCCTTTTCGGTGGCTACTTAATACTTTATTTTGTACCCTTTATACACTGTGCAAATAAGGGTTTTACTTATTTCTTGAATTATTTGTAACAAACACTTATTCAGATATTTTTAGAGTTGAGAACGATGAACCGTAGCACTTATATGTGTGACAACATTTCTTCAAATTTATATGAATGTTTCGAAAGATCGTTCGTTTGTTCAAAAGCAGAGCTGTAAAAGAATGATTTATTGTTGTTAATGACATATTATTGAATCATTCGTTTTGAAAGGAAAATCCAATTGAAATTTGAATCATTCATAATGAATTAAACATTTTTAAATCATTCTTTTTGAAAGCAAAATTTAGCTGTATTGAAATTTTAATCATTCAAAGTTGCCTTTGCTTTAACAACTAGTTTCATAAGCTCAAACTATGATTGTGTACTGCGCGTGTCACAGTAGTGTGTTCCTAAATTAATTAATTCGCGGAAAATAACACAAATTTTACACTTTTCAACAGATCTGTCAAAGAATGATTCGAATAAATCAGGGAATCATTTAAGCACGGAATTAAACATTTATGAGAAAAACGAATCAAATTTAAATTTATTGTAAATCGTTTAAAACGAATTGTACATTTTTGAATCATCCTTTTTGAAAACGGTTTCAAAAAAAGCAGTTAAATGGAATTTTAAATCATTCATTGTCAAAGATTTTATTACTTAAAAAAAAAAAAATATTCAAATGGCCATTCAATTCAATTTATTTTTTTTTTTCAAAAACTCTTTAAAAAGTCTAACTCAAAATGTACAATTCATTTTAAATTAATCAAAATGTACAATTCATTTTGAATGATTCAAATTAATTTTGAATGATTCAAATTCATTTTGAATGATTCATTCACGAAAACCGCGTTGTGTATCGTTGTTTTGCTAGTACGGATTTTACCAAACTGTATGTTTTGTTTTTGTTGTATTATGCATATTCATATCTATTCCCATCAAAATTTTATAATATAATTCGCTTTATAATAATATATAGAAGAACAATTTCAATAAATTTACAAAAATTGATCTGAATTTAGCAAGGGTGAAAGCTGTTTGCTTCTACCGAATATATACAAATTTACTCATTTTTTATTTGGAAATTACACTTTAAACTTCAAGTGGAGTCAATTTCTTATGGCTGGCATTTTCCACTTCATGTACCCTACAAGAAGAAAAAAAAGCGACAGACAAGCGTGCGATTGAATAGTCGTACATTCAGACATTCAGACAGACCAAAAATTTTCGATTTCTTTAGTTTTTGTTTTGTTTTTTTTTTTTTTTGATTCCGTCGTTTGTTTTTTCACTTGTACAATTTCGTTAAAATATCTCGCTGGCTTATTTTTGGAGATACTTGATTGAAGTATTTATGAGATTTTAGGCATTTCTGTAATTTCTTTAAAGTTTTTCGTTTGTTCGTTTGTTGTTTTGCTTTTTTCGATATTTAGTTTGTTTTGTCGTGCTTAAATTTTCATCCGAACATATTTCGTTCGTTGTATTTAAAGAGTTGTAGTACTTTCTGTCTGTCGTATGTCCATCTGTTTGCCTTTCTGTTTTTATATTTCTGTTTAAGTTTATACATACAATATATATTTATATGCCTACAATAAATATCACATCACATACTACAAGTCGAAAGATGAAAAGATACACGTCTTCGTTATGTTAGAGTATGTTTTAATTTCTTGGAAATTGTTGAAGTTCATTTTGTGTTGCCGGCAGTTGAAGTAGAGTGAAATGTTAAGCTGTTAATGTTGATTTCTTAGTTTTCACGTTGGTTGGTTGGTTGGTTTCTTGACGGCTTTTAGCCTTTTGAGTATTTAATTGTGCACAGGTTTTCGTTTTGACTTCTTAAATTCACTTGGGTGTGCTTAACAAGACGCTGTTGGCTGCCAGGATTTGTCAAGTGTGAGGTACTTTTGTTTGACACCGGTAAAAGGCAACTTAGAAAAACGTCTTTATTACATTTAGGTTAAACTGTGTGGTTGTTCAGAATTTAACTCTTTTAATTCAAATTAAGCCTTGCAAAAGTATGTTAAGCTTTTTTTTAATTATTTATTATTATACCTACTCTTTATGCACAGCATAATAATATTTTTGAGCAGGCTATATATATAACAGTATGTAAAACACAGCGAAGGAGATATCGTAGACCCTATCAAGTATATTGGTGATCGGATCAGAGGCACAAGTATCTACTTTTCGAATTTCTGATTATTTACAAAAAGATACGTTGATTCTCGTTGCAAAGTGCCATATAACTATTTTCGTTTTTTCAACTAGCAAATCAGAGGTGAGGAAAGACGGCATACAGAAAAATGCTGATGATGTTCTATGGATGTATCTGAAAGGATGCAGTTCAGTTTACCTGTTTTACATAGAGTTTGTTTTTGTATAATATTATATAACGACTATAAAGCGTTTTTTAATCACAAAGACAAGATAATCTGTCTGAGATAAGCGGAAAGTTCGTTTACCGGACTGTACTTTTTTTAAACATACAGATTACTTGAGAAAACTGCCTTTAGGGAATTGTACGGTCTTATAAACTGTATTGGCCCGATCTGGATCTATGTGTTCTTTTCATGATTAATATATTATCCTTTCACAAAAAATGTTCTATTTCTTGATAAAGTAACAAAAAAGTTTATTAATAAAAGTGGATTTCATCTTTTTTAATTACACTATCTGAAGATGACTTTAACTGACATGGCTATATATGTACGATTTTAATGATACACTGATCAAGTTCTACCTGAAATTAATTAGATATATTTAACAGACACAGTAAATTATCCTCTAAAATTTTATTCTTTAACTCTTTCGGAACTACTGGGATGTTGATTTATGTTAACAAATAGCTGAAAGTTGATTTTTTGAAAGTTGACAAATAGTCCCAATCATTTTTTACCTGGGACATATAGTCCCAAAACGAAATATAACATACATTTTAGATTGCAAAAAGCAAACTAACCCTAGATGGTCTTGAACATATTGTACGGGAAAAGACAGACTCGGATGATGATTTTGACTATTCTGGTAGTGAACATTTGGGTGAGAGTTCCGAAGAGAAGAAATCTCAGTTTCTGAAGCCAATATGTCAGAAACTGAGATTTCTTCTATATGTGAGCGCAACAATCAATTTATTTGAATTTATATAGCTATTTTTCTTGTTGGAGACTTTCCCATAGAATGAATATCGCTTCAAATAAACTCTAGTAGCATTTTGGCAGATCGCTGCAGGGATTTAAAAGAAGTCCTTTGGGCTTGTATTAACGTTTGTAGAAGAGTTTTAAAGTGTCCTAAAAGTTTCAGCAACTATAACAGAACTATGGGAGGATTCAACCCTTCCACAAATTAAATTCACAATGTTTTTCGCCAATAAATAACGAATATGAAATTTTGTTGAAAACTAGATAATCTTCTAATCTTTAGATATAACTGATATATGACTGAACTCCTCCTAAACGGCCTTACCAATTTTGATGAAAATTTCTGTGTGTGTTCATGGGGACTCGAGAATGGTTTAGATTCACAATTCGATACACTGTGATAGCCCGCGACTGTTCGTGGCCTAAAAAATTTAAGATACAGGGATGAAATGTTATACATGGGATCGAAGATGGAACGGGAAAGGAATGGGGAGTGTTGGGGAAGAGGTGGTAGGGAAAAAGGGAAAGAGGTGAATGGGTGTAGGGCAAAGGGTGGTGTAGGCGAAGGGGTGTAAGGGGGCAGGGGAAGATGGGTAGGGGAATGGCTGGTAGGGTAAGGGGGCATGAGGAAGGCGGAACAGGGGGAAGGAGTGACAGAGGGAAGGGAAGGCATGAGAAAGAATTGACAGGGGAAGGAGTGACAGAGGGAAGGAGAGGCAGCTGGAGAGGCAGAAACGCGCCAGGTACCAGCTAGTATTTTATACATTTTTCAAATTTCCATTATTGAGATTTATACTCCTAAAAGAATAAAAGGACGATTTCAGAATACATCATTTTGTAGATCGATCTTTAAGAATGTGAAAACATTACCTACCATAAAGTATCTTTGTTTTTAAAATAAAACTCCACACTTTCGAGAGTAAAGAAAGATAATTTTTAAAATGCATTCGACTTGTAAATATTTTTATCATGAATAGTTTTAATGTTACGGTGTTAATTCTCCATAGAGCTCGCTTCAATCAAAATAAATCTATATCAATTGATAGAAAAAATAAAAATACATATTAATAATTGTATTCCATTTGAGTTTGTGTTAACCATGCTTAGGATTATATTTGTACTCAATTACAAAATAATCTTTCAAAATGTCTTGTATTGCCACAAAACACATTTCTCACCTCAACAACAACAACAATAAGGGGCGCCAATCAAATAGAATAATATATGTATATGGTACAATAACTATAAATCCGCATAAAAAGCAAACAATTTGTTGGATGCTGCTGAACCATATAGCTACTATAGAGCAACCCTAAACCATTTGATGTCAATGGTGCTGCTGCCTGCTTGACTGCCTGACTGACTGACTATCTGACTGTGACGGCGACGTTCGTCGCTAATCCCGCCTTGACATCGTTCAACTTAAATGGCATCAATTTCGATTATTAATTACAAAACTCTAAAGATTTATATCCATGGCGTCTTTACGCTCCCGTAGCGACACGATTCGAATTCTTACAAAGAACCATTTGGACGAGTTTTTCATAGTTCCATTTTGACTTTTATAAATATTTTGACTTGGCGACGAGTTTTTCTTTTCTTATATTTTTCTAGAGCACTCATACTACTTATGTAGATACATATAGTCAAGTTGGCTGCTGAATTCTACTTCGTCGTCGTATCTTTGACAAAACATCATTCATCGCACAAATGATTGATGATGCAACTCAAAGCAACTTGTACTCAATTTTCACTAGCATTGTGTCATTTTCTCGTTTTAGATTTTTTTTTGCTACTCTACTGCCACTTTTTTTTTTTGTATTGCGGAATATGTTTGTTCTTGAATTGTACGCACTGCCACGCCCCCTTCTACAATAAAATGTCACAAATATTCTACAAGCAATTTGTTTAAATATCAAGTTCTGGAGAGGTAGAATGGAAGTTGGCATGAGGTATTTCGTTGGCATGCTGTGGTATTGTGTTAAGAAAAGCACTAAGTTATGTGGTTTTTTTCTTCTTCAAATTTTTATATAAACCAAAAGTTTTAAAGAGCATATACGAGTAAGTATATTGCAGAAATATTTAATTTATCGTGTAAATTTGAAATTCGTAGTCAACTTTGATTCAGAAACAAAGCATACTGAAGCACTTTACTATCCAAAAACCAAGTCAAGCTATAAAGCAGGCATTTGTAAGAGTATTGCAGAAGCCAGAAGGTGATTGACCTTCTGTTGTATACGAAATGTAGAACATAGAACGCCTCCTTTGCAGACGCCAGCTCTAATTGCTTTAAAATCAGACTCTCTTTCACAACGCTTAAATCTTTCATATTTTTTTTTCAATGCTGTCAAAATTTGTAGTTCAATTAATATGGATCTATAAAAATACTCCATTAATTAGTTTTTATACCCTGCAAAAAAAGATTTGTAAGCAGAGCCGTGTCGGTCTACCATATTGACATGGTAACGGTGCTCGGTAGGTGTAAGGACCAACAGAGAAATACCGGCGGTTGCTTAAGCCACTAGTAGGGCAACCCATGCCGATAAGTTCGAAGATGAGCACTGAAGCTAAGAGGTGTCCAATATGGCTGCTACACGATGAAAAAGGACACGGTCCTGCACCGGTCCTGCAGTCGGATGACTAGCCGCGACCCGAAAAAACTGACCGCGAGGAAGAAGAATTTGAAAAAGAAGTACGAGTTTAATCGCAGACGCCTATCGCTCAAGAACTAATATCGTGAAGCTCGTCCAAAAACGATTCTTGTGCCAGAAACAATCGCTACTGTGCATGAATTGATATTGCACGATAACCTTGTGACGAACCATGGTATTAAGATATCCCTGGGCATTAGTGAGACCAGCATACATTCGACATGAACATTTGACCATCAAGAAAATTTGTTCGCGTGGGATATCGTATCGATTGGTGCAAAGAAATATGGAGGAAATACAGCCGCGGTGGTTCAAAATTAGTGTACAATTATAGATTTATGCATATTATGAGTTCAAAACAAAACAGTTGTTGACTGTATAGGTGTTCCAAGATGCGCCAAACTCGCAGAGGAAGAACTTCGGAGCAAATTGTTGCCTATTTTCCACCACCAGAGTCCACCACCAGAGTCCACCACCAGAGTCCACCACCATTTGTTTGCTGAAAGTGTTCGGAGAAATGAGGAAAACCAGCTACCAAAGACTTATAATTCTTCAATAATTCTTCTTTTTTACTTGTGAGAACATCAAATTAATGGATCATCCGCCGAATAGTTCTGATTTGTCACCCAATGAATTCTTTTTGTTTTCGCACATTGAAGACACACTTGTGGACAACGATTTTCGTTGTTGGAAGAAGCCGTTGATGCATTCAAAAACCATGTTTGGGAGGTGTCTCCAGAGTTATGGAACACAAATGCTTTCTCAAATGATTTCAACGCATACAAAAGTGTATAGATCACAAAGTATAATATTTTGAAAAACAATAAAGCCATTTTCAATGACAGTTTACTGTTGGTATTATTACTTTCACAATATAAGGGAACCTCGGGTTATGTGGTCGGCCAAGCAAAAGTAAATCATTTGACATAAAATAAAGGCAAAAGCAGAATTAAGAGCCAATACAGATAAAGCGAAAAATTAATAGAAAAACCCACATATATGCTTTGTTTGTGTAATATTTTGATTAGAGCGTGTTGTTTGTTTCCTTGTTGGTTGCTGTTTTTTTTTGTTTCTCCCTTGTCATCGTTTTGCATTTCTACACATATGGTGGTGCCTTACTAATTAGGTGCAAGTAAAGCAGATAGAAAAAGTGGAGCGTGTATATTCTTGTAAGTGACTTTTTATCCAAATCGCTCTTCACGTGTTCTATGTTAATTATTCTAATTTTTATTTATTTTCGCAAAGTCAGCAACAAAATCCTTATCAAGTGGTATATTATTTATGAGAATTGGTCTAATTGGTAATATCGAAAATTCGTGATTAATTTTTCAAATCACTGTTAACAACACAAATATCGTACGTATGTACGTGTATGCCAAAATGTTCTAAAAACGCTAAACTTTATAACAGAGGTACAAATTGACGTGCCTAGAGGAGTCTTCGCCCATTAACATTTTACTATTTTGAGAATATTTGTAGTGGAATTTAATTTTTCCGCTAACCAAAGGGTATTTTTGATGAACTACAGCTCACAAAACAAATTTGGTTGCCAAAACGATGCTTTCATAAAAATGTAGCTCATTATACTTACAACCAATCAGTAATATTTGCTCTAAGCATTTTGCGTAGTTTTAAAGCAAAAATAGAACATATGGTCCAAAATAAGGGTTAAAACAAGCTCCAAACATAAAAACAGACACATTCATGTATATGTACGGACGGACGGACTGAAACTCATTCACTCACGCTTCATGCGCGCAATTAATATGTACAGATGATGATGATGCGCCCATTACCATGTGCCTTCAACTTGAACACGAAAATAGTTAACTAAAAGGCGCAAAGCCACACCAGGAGTAGAATAAAAGTAGCAGGCAGGCAGTATAAGGCAGGAACTAGAACAACAGCACCAAAGCATCGCTCGGTTGCCCCTGCTCAGCGGCAGAGGTGACGGTGTTGGTGGCGTCCGACAGTAACAATTACAACAACGACAACAATTGCAACAACATGTGCAATTACAACAACTGCAACATGCAACAATAAGTGCAGTGGCTCTAAATAAAGCCAGCAAACAAAAAAGCAACAAAAAAAAAAGAGATGCCTCCTGCGACTCACTCTCGTACTCCATGCGCCAAAGTTTGTACTTCGACCAAAGCAAAAAATATTGCATCTTCTCAAGCATTTAATCTTCTTTGCGCCTTTTTTAACCTTTTATTATTATGCCTTCAACGTGCAAACGTTTTGCTACGCTTTTGCTCACTCGCTCGCATGCTTTTTGCCCGCGCTTTGCCCTCTCCTCCCTGCTGTCTTGGTGGTGGCACTTGCAACTCCTCAGCGTATCCTCCTGCCTGCTGCTTTATTTAAGCCGTGGCAACCTCACTCTGCCTCGATTCGACGACTCTACTTGACTTGGTTTGTTGTTTTCGTGCAAACTTTTTTTTTTATATATGTATCTACCATATACTCGTATATACTTTTTTGGTTCGTTCTGAGTTGTTTTTTTTTTTTTTCAGCAGAGCTTTTGTTGTTAATAATTTCTTTTCTCTTAAAAAAAATTGCTTGGCTGTTGCAATTAGAATGCGTGTTAAGTGCAGATACAAGATACATAGCTACATAGAACGGCGTTTTCGTTATTATTTTTGTTTCTTTTTAATATATTTTCTTATTCATAAACATACACATACTGAAAAATACATTAAGTGCAACACCGGTGATGTCGATGTTCAAGGAATATGAGTTGGACATTTTTTATGATGGCTTGGCTTAGGCATAAATTGAATATCCTATAGACAAGCGTAAGCGGCAGAAAATTAATACTGAAAATAGCTACGTAGTCAATTGTTTCGGGTGCAGCTACGAACCGCTCATCAGTTGACTGTGATATGCAAATTACAGTTGTAAGTAAAGTAAGTTACAGAACTTTTGGAATAGTGCATTATCTTGTTCCGTTACGTACACGAGTATGTGATTAGTGCTAAATTTGAAAGCTACATTCTTTCCCAACTTTCAGTCAAAAATTTCATTTGGTCCACTTGCCGTCGGCCGTGATGTTCTTCCTTTCATCGGTAAATGCATTTTTCCTCGTTAAAGAAGTTAATGGGTAAAATGTGATTTTTAATCAAAAAATCTGTAACAAGAGTAGATCGAAGAGATGAAAAAGTTCTGTTTAATTTGGGACACATCGGAACAGACCGTGAGCACACCTTCCGTACGTTTAATTAATCGGTAAAAAAGGGATAAATTGGATTTTGGTTGTCCAAACGTACGTGTACAAAAATATAGGTCTACAAATTTAGCGGGTTATGTACTTTCGATTTTTTTTATGTTCACAAGAAAAGGTTGACATGATCAGGCATTTTGCACTTTTAGTTTATTTTTCACAGATATATAGGTGTTTTGGTGTGCTTGGTGGCATTTTGCCGCCACGATAACACAAATGTATTATATATGAAGGGGTATTACTTTAATATTTTTCGAGAAAAATAAAAAGTCATCCCTTTTTTTTTAATACACATCGTTCAAAAGTATTCAATTCAATTTTCATGTAGCAGATTTCGAGTCATTATTTCATTGTTCCGGTAACCACGGATTTTGAAGGATGTTCTGGATGTTCGTCGTTCTCTATGTCTTCTCTAACTTACTTCAATCGCTTAATTGACTCCTACACTCTCTTATGGGACAAACAATTCTTGCCTTAAATGTTCTTCATCAAATAAAATGTTTCGGTAAACGTTTTAAAACAGAACTTAATATTTGTTCTTTGTTGGTAGTTCAATTTTCGACCAATACACCTTTAAAAATATTAATAAAAAATTGTTGCGAGCAAAATTAATTTAACAATCACTCACTCACTTATAATAGAAAACACCCACCTTATCCAACAAATACAGAGCATAAGCTTGAGTCCATGGATATTTGGGTTCGCCATTGATGTTGATGGTTGGCTGGGTTAAACAACCGCTTTACATCGCCAGTCAGAATTCACGGCTGAAAAAAAGCTTTTCCGCATATTTTGGCTTCAATTCGTATAGGACTAAATTTCTCCGCTTTTGGATTATTCCAATGGCTTTAAGGCGTTTGCTGAGTTTAGACAAGTCAACTCCCAATGATTCAGCTACTGTTGAACCATTGATCTTCATCGAAAGTTCTGTTATATTTCAATTCTTCATCTTCGAGCTTTTTTGGCTGCTCATATCATTTCTTGTCCTCCACTCCTCAAGCTCACCACTTTTAAACTAAGCAAAGCACCTCCGAAAAGTTTTAACAGCTACAGCATGCTTTCCACAAACTTCCACTGAAATTCAATGGCTTTCAGCACCACTTACCTTTATTTTAAAGTAATGAAGTAGAACTCCCTGCAAAATCATTTTATCGGGCAACAAGTTAATTTAATATTTTTAATATGTTAGAACTGATTGTGAATTATAAGAGCTACTATAGGTATGTATAAAATATTAAAATCCTTCAGTGTCTGCTCAAACCTAATATGCCAAACATTTAACATATGTGTAGCGTACTGAGCGCATATTTTCGTATGTAGTATGACTCAAAAAAAAAAATAAAAATCTGGATTGTATGAATTCATCTTTATGCAATGTACTCAGAGTAGATACTTTTGTAGCTGCAGCTTCTGATGCATGTTGCTGTGGTTGTTGTAGTTGTTCTCACTGATTCTACGCTTGCAAAAATTGTAGCTTTTTACGCGTGCCTGCATGTGTGTGTGTGTGTGTGTGTGTGTGCCGCTGCTGCACCTTTAAAATACAAAAAATAAGTCAAACTCAATGCTTGCAATGCTGCCGCTGCATAAAATTGCAGTTGCAGTCAAGTCAAAGTAACGAAAGCTGCGCTAGTATGTGTAAATGTATATAGTATCTGTGTGTGTGGAAGTGTATCTGAGCGTATGAAGGAAGTAAGCACAAGATGCAGCAGCAACAAATTTCAATTGGAAGTGGCGCAGAAGAAGAAGAAGTAGAATGTGGTGCAAGGGGCGCATCTGTTGTACTACAAAGTTGCGCCACCTCTCTAGTACTTCTTTTTTTGTAACAAAACAGAACAGAACTTTGCTCTGCTCTGCTCAGATATCTGTCCAAAAGTCAGCTTGTCTTTCTTCTTCATAAACATTGCCTGCGGTGCAACTGTTGCCCTCGCCCTCGGTGCTCACGCTGTAGCATTTGTATATGTATCTCAGGCGGTGGCAACCTTCTGCTTGCAACAGCACTTCCACATCAGTGCACGGCCTGCTTCTTTTTTTTTTTGCGACTTTATTCGTTGCAAGCATATAAAAATGCACTAAATCTCTGATATCCGAAAATGCATTCTAGATTTACTGTGAAACGTTGTCGCCGTCGTCGTCGTCGAGTGATGCCCTCCGCTACTCCTTCACTCCAATGCATTGCGGCTGTAATCACAGCCTGTCGTGGCTTTGGCAGTGGTTGCGCTTCTTTTTTTTTTTTTTTTTTTTTTGTTATTGACGACGATGTTGACTATGGCGCATAATGTGTTCATTTTTTTGCCGCCGCCACTACCACCACCGCCGCCGTCCGCTGTTTTGGTGGTTTGTTTTGGCTAAATATTAGAACTATGTTTGTTATGTGTTGCACAATGTCGTTGTATCTCTGTAGCTGCCAGTGGCAGTGCATTCGACGCTACCTCTTCTGCAACTAACGCCTTCCTGCTCTCCAATCGGCCACAGCGGTATAACAGTTTAAGCTACGAGGGCGGTTGAATGAATAATCGGCCTAAAAAAAATTATATATGCCGAAACTTAACTTCCAAATATGTTCTTCTTTGGGTTTGATACAGTTCAACCAATGAGTAACCAACTTTTTTTTTATACAATTCGAAAAATAGGTATATAGGCATCGGTCTCAGCTATGATCTTCTCATGCGATTTACTTCTTCTTCCACAGAAGTTTTTTTTTTATGTTTGGAAACCGATAAACTCGCATGGAGCTAAATTGTGAAAAGTTATTTGATAATAAACCAGTACAATACTTTCTTAGCTTCCTTAGTTAAGTTTCTGGCTTAAAGGTAGAGCATCTTTGGACTTGAAAAAATAAACGAAAAATCCAGCTGGAGTCATCGGAATTTTCCATCCTACATCCTAGTTTTTAATTTCACGACTGTTATTCAACCTAGTTCGACCACCCAGTAGAGCTGCCAATTTGACTTCACAATTTCGATAGCAAAATAATTTCCATGTGCTCCTGCACCAACTTCACGATCTCCTCTTCTGCCGTGAAGTTTCGCGCTCGTTTTTTTCTACTGTTTCGGCGCTCACTCTCATCCATTTTTTCCCCTCTAATTTATACTTTTTATGCGATTGCGCAAATGCGTGGACCTGTCCAGCTGTTGGACTCATCCAATAAATAAGACAAAAGTCACCTATTTTTCAACTATAAAAGGCCAAAAATTGAAGTACCAGAAAAGATGAAGTATTGCTGTTTCGCAGACATCGATATTTCGAAAGCAGTAGCCAAAATCAGTATTCAAAACCCATTAAATCATACTTATTGCTCTGCAATAAGATGCTTTAGTAAACGGTTTGAAGTTACAGAAATAGAAAATAGAGCAAAATTATAGAAAATACCGTTCTTTCAGTAGCCTATTTTAGAGAAGCCTATTTTAGCACCAGTGTTGGGTGCCGAAGTTTTGCATTTTTGCAAAAAATAATATTTTATATTAAAGTTATTTATTGCCCAAGGCCGATTACTTATTAAACCGTCCTCGAACATCGCCGTTGCTGTTGTGGTACGCTTTACTAAAAGATTTAATGATTTGCACTTTTATGGTAATAATTTTCTGAATATCTGTGGCGCACACATTTTTCGTCTGGATTTTCTATGGCCGATTCACTCAGCGCGTTCGCTCTTGGCTTCTGTGCATTGCAGCAATTAAAAATATTTAATTATCGTGGAAAAGTTGTTTGGACATACTCGGCGGCATCGTTGGCATTATTTGGACTTGGCTTTCAAAGCTGTGTGTTTTGTCTAGATTATTTGGTACGGTTGAACTTGGTCTTCGTCGTCTTCGCTTCTTCGTTTAGTTTGGCATGTCGTACGCGTCTGATAAGATGGTGTTAGTTTTTGTGGCATAATCTCGCGCACACTGAGATCTGCTAACACCAAAAATAGAGAAGAAAAAAAAAAAGTTCAATAATGTGTAAAAGTTTCTCTTGACAATTTAATTTATTTCCACAGTGTCATAGAGTGATATCTATAATCGCCTTTTCACATATACTCACTCGTACTATGCACACAGATACGAACGAACACATACTCGTATAATCACTAACTTTGGCCGTTAGTTCGCTTCGTTCTTTTGGTCCCTCGATTCTGCTTTCTAGGAATAAGTTTGTTTCTTGCTTTGAAGTTTTTCGGCATAGTTGGCACTTTGGGATTGCTTGCACAAAGGTACCGCCACTCAGCAGCAGCAGCAGCAGCAGCAGTAAAGGATATCTTCTATTGTTGTTGTTATTTGATATGCGTATCAAATTTTTAATATACTATTGCGAATAGTAGATTCTCTGGATTTCAGGCTATTTTGAGTTAGTCATCATAGCAGAAAAATATTTAGTTAATTTTAGTTGGTATGTTCTGAGTTATTTGAGCTTCGGTTTGAGATCAAATTGTTGTATCGTGTATCCAGCATTTGTTATTTGAAAAGAAAACTTCAGAATGAAAAAAAAAATAGTATGTACTATATCGAGCCAAATGAAAGCTGTAATAATCCGGAAGTAGAATACATTACAGGCGCGTTTCCTTTGTGTTTGTTGTAACTGACAGTTGAATTTTAGCAGGACTTTGAAAAACTCAAGCTTAATAGTCTATGTTCAAATGTAAAACATTTGTCATTAAAAAAATCGTTTCTAGGTTTTGAGAAAATCAATTGATCGCAAAATTAGTTTAAATTTTGGTCTAATATCTGCAATATGCCAGTACCAATTTACGAATTGGTGGAAAAGTGTCATTTGAACGCATGGACATCAGTTCACCTATTTTTCATTTGGATGAGAAGTACTCCATTTCAAATGAAATGAGTTATTAATAAATTTTTCTAAATATTTCATTGCGTTCGTAAGGCCATGGAAAATTATTTCCCGTAGCGTCCCCATAGGAACTCGATTATTTTCGCCATATTTCCGATGACGTTTTTGAGAATGGCAACCTAATTTACCGAATAACCGATGTAATATTCCGTTTTAAGGCTAGAATCGGGTTTGAATCATCCTCGTGGACTTTATACTTCGTATAGCTCCAAAGGCCCAGTAGTGGGTCTACTTTAGTAAAAATTGTTTGCGACCAAACTTGTTCATGTATCGCTATTAGCGCTACCGAGTGAGAAATGGGCCACATCGCTGAAGAAAATTTTGTCGAAATGTGATCAAGCTAGAATCACCACTCTTGTAACTCGTCGCGACGAGTTGATCTAGCCATATCCATCTGTCTATCTAATAGTTGTTGCGCCTTTTTTTAATTTCTAGAATATTGAGCAGTAACCCGGTAGCTGGACTTATTTATATATATTGCAATCAAATGTTGACATACCACGTCCACTTTTTAGGGGAGAGTTCATACAAATCATCCGCCTATTTTTTTGTTTAAGTATTGTATTAAAAATTTGTTTATTGCAATCAATATCAACTAGAAATTTAACATGGTGGCTTTACATAAATATTAAATTGCGGGACCCGAACACTTTTAGAAGTAGCATCCATAGAAACCCACCACCCACAATATAGCTGCTATATAGTGGGTGTCTTCGTGTGTATAGTACCAGAGCTGCTGTTCTACTGAACTAGCATACTTAATAGCACTTATAATTCACAAATAGTCTTTACATATTCTTTGTAATGTGCGCGGCACAATGGTGTCGCTATAAATTCTTTTTCGTTATTTCAATTTTTTGATCGAAAATAAAGAAGCAAATAAATGATAATATTATTCGGGTATATTACGGGAGATGGTTGAACTTCGACCGACAAGCAAACCCAGCATTATATAAAACATTGTGTACAAATCGCCGAACTTGTAATCTAGAACGAAAATAATTGTATTGAATTTCGAAAAATTTTGAATAATATGTCCAACAAAATTTTATCGAGTTTAATGAGTAATTTTTTTTTAAGTCAAACACAAAAGTATGATTAAAATAAACATTGCTTCATTAGTGCTTCCAGCTATCGATCAATAACAATTAGTTTTCGGTTTAATTTCATCATTAGCGCAGGAAAATTTTAAATATGGTATATTCTGCTGAATATAACCACAATTTCAAATTCGATTTCACAATCATTAATTAATTATGCTTAATAATGACTGCTAACATAGGTAAATACCGAGTGCTTCAGGGCACTCCTAACAAAATGAAGTGCTTCAACTGAAAATGTAAAGCTTAAAAGTGAGTAGATTACCAGCCGCAATATAAACTATTAAGCATTTGTTGTTATATTACATTGATTAAGCCAAATTATGTAGGTACACTATATTTATAAAGTGGCATACAAAACAAAAAAAAAAAAAAATAATAATAATAAAGCGTGGAAAAAATCTACTCATCCAGTCATAAGTCAGTTTTGTGAAATACGCTCTGAACTATACAGAAGAGGAGTAGTTAAAATATATTAGTCGATGGCATTACTTACTTCTATAGCAACACACAGAGTACAATATATGATGTAAACGGTGTTTGTGAAGGGTGTTTGTTTTAGAAGTGTATAACTTTGATTTGAATTAAAATACTGAGATTACATAATTTGAAAATGAAAATTGGCTTTATTAAAAAGATAATTTTATGCCATTAGTGTTTAAATATGATTTCCGATATGTGGGCTCGGATGTGACGGATTCTAGAAGTCCAATTTTCAAGACCACTTCTTCAAGTAATGGAGACCGTATCTCGGCAATGGTTCGCACAATGTTGTCTTTCAAGTACATAGTAAGAACCAATGATTCCACCAGCCCATAAAGCGAATCGGTTTTTTTTATGAATGTAACGGTGCTTTGAGAATCTCTCGTGAATTTTCTTCAATCCAAATGCTGCAATTTTGCTTGTTGACATGCCCATTCTAAAAAACATGCCATGGCAAAAATGAGCATCATCACTGAACAGAATATTGCGATAAATCAGTATGTTGACTTCTAGTTGGTTTTCAGTCCATTGGCCGTACGTACGACGTAAACGATGGTCATTTGGCTTTAATTATTGCACCAGTTTTGTGTACAATTTTCCATAAAGTGGATGCACACAACTCCAATTGCTGTGCATGATGAAGGATCGACTCATTTTGGTTCTCCTCAATACTACACTCTAGAAGAGCAATTATTTCTTTGGTGCGCTATGTACGATGTCTTTGATTAAGAGTCTATGTGGTTCGAAAACGATCCATGGTTAATCGATTTAGTCTCTCAGATGGACGTTTATGTCGACTGTAAAATGGTTGTAGCGCATGGTAACATTTCCAACTGAAGTATGATTTAAGAAATAAATTTCCACATTTGGGAGCGTTGTTCTGTACTGAGCACAAATGCGTTGCCAGATCTGACCAATTTATGACAGTTTAATCTCTGTCGAAAAATGAAACCTTCAACAAAAAAAACACCCTGTATTAGTCGAAGGCATTACTTACTCCTAGAGCACCACACAGAGTACAATATATGATGTATAAATATTTATTATAGTAAAGCGTCGATGAAGATGAAAAAATTTAAAAAATAAATACTAAACCATGGTAAAAAAAAAAATCTATACCAGCCAACACAACTCAATTCGTTGTGGAGTTGCTTCAATGCAGCATTAATGTCCGTCTGTCTGTGTGTCTCTGTGCCTAAAGTTTGTTGCTGCAATCATAATAAATGTTCATTGAAACCTTTTAAAATCGCGCAAAATGCAACAAATGACGCGCCGCACCTCAACTCAACTTCAGCTTAACTTGGTACCAAGTTCCAGCTCAATTCGTTCAGTCTATACTCCGCCGCCACGCTACAAAATAATAAATTTCTACTATAGAGCGCTTGCACAAACATTAATAAACTTGTTGCAAGCTAAAAGATAATTAGCTTAGCCTAGTGGTAGGTAGAACGCTGCAAAAGCAACAATGGTGGCACGATCAACAACGACACTGGTTGTTGGTACTAATAACTACAACAAGAACAACAACCATAGCAGTTGAAATACGTACGATGAACATCAATAAACTAAAAGTCTTGGAATATATTAATTTTCCCCTCGCACACTCACACACACACACACACACTCGTTCTGAACTTACAAAAAACTATTTAGTCTAAAGTTTCATTAAAAAACCACTATTGAAAAGAAAAACTACGGGACAGCAATGTTAAGATACTTTTCTTTCAGATAGTCTCGGTGACGGTCGTTCTCCATTCGTTGTTCGCCGCTTGGTTGCCTGCTGTCGATCATAATTTAACATAAAAATGATTTGATTACTATAATTTCTTTTGTGTTTTGGTATCACCTGGTAAGCTCATTTACTACACTGGCAACGCCGCCTATTACTCACACGAAAGAACGTTGCAAATGAAAGGATGGCATCCATCGAACGAGCAAAGGAAGACTCGCAAAGAATGCCGCAATGCAACCTGAAGCGAAATCATCGAAGATGCGCTGCCGCCGTCGCATAGGGGCAACAACATGCAGCGTGTGTCGTTTTATATAGTACAGCGAGAGGGATACATATAGCTAAAGCTGAGCCCCTGCCCAGTTCAAGTGTTTGGAATCAAGTAAAGGCAAGGCGTATGAGAGTAGAAAGCCATGGCTTGAATGCCATCAAGCACGAAAAGAGTCTTGGACATCGTTCTTGCTGTTTACAGATACTACAGCGCGCAATATAACTAAAAGCACCTAAAGTTGTTCTGTCCGTCCGTCGGTCCTTCCAAGCGGAGCAGCACAGAACTACATTCAAGAGCGAGTAGTCACCTAAAACAACGAAGAAGAAGCAAGCAGACAAGACAACACCAACGACATGAAGAAGTACTGAAAAATATCTTGTTTCATGTGTGCGCTGGACATTAATAGCACAACGTGTCTGTCCGTCTCTCCGTCTGTCCATCCATCCGTATTGTCCACCCAAGCGTAAGTCCGTCCTGACGTCCGCTAGCTATACATTTTGGTTGCCCGCTTGGTTGCAGCTTCTCTCATTCGTTCTCGTGGTTGACGTCGTTATTGCCATTGCCGCATAATACAATGCCAATTGAGCGCCGCCGCAAAAGCAGCAGCTTTTCCTTTGCTGCTCTTACTTGCAGCACTCCACTCCACTTCACTTCACTATGCATTTCATCATTCGCAGCTTGCGCATCCTCATCTCATCCACAATTGCATGCGCTTCACTTGAATTGCAATTCTTACGACAAAGTATCTGTGTATCTGCAATTGTTGCCTGGATTGCTGTCTGTCTACCTCTTTCCGCTCTTTGGCTGTCCGCATTTGCCGTGCAACATTCATTTCGTATCGTATCGAATCGTTCATTGGTTGGTTTAGAAGATTGAGTTACATTGCTGTGTGGATTATTATCAACTGCATTATCTGTGAACGAAGTTGAATTTTAGTGGTGCACGAGAAGAGAGTAGAGTCACTGTCGACCCAACGGTGTGGTTGAGTAGGATGCTGTCGAAATGGAATTGTGAAGCTTGCTGAATTCAGTGGATTTTTTTAAAGTGGAAGTGGAAGGAGATGAGATGGTATATACGAGATAGAGAGAGAGAGAGAGAGAGAGAGAGCTGTTGCGCAGTAGATTATTAGATATAAACTTAAGTATTACGCAAATACATATATTTCAAAGTTCTTAATATTTAATTTGTTTAAAATATCTCCAAACTGATCTTTAGAACTAATAAAATATTCGTCATTTACTTTTCTACTGCAAGTGAAGTATTTTGCACGGAATTAGGTAAAAGCAGAATTAATAGACAAAAAAGACAAAGCTAAAGTATAACGATAAAAGCCTAATGTTTTGTTGTTGAAATATTTGAATTAGAGCGTGTCGTTTGTTTCTTTGTTGGTTTTTTTTTCTCAATTGTTACCATTTGTATGCGCGAATGCAGAAAAACGAGTGTGAGAGTGTGAATTCTTGTAAATGAGCTTGTACGTGTGTTTTTGCTATTGCGTTAGTTACAGTTTCAAATAATAGTATGTAACCGATTCCAATAACAATCACCGTAGGACACACAAATAACAATCAGCAAATTGTTTTCCCCTTCATTGCTCTGGGATTTTAAACGCTACAGAGACCTTGCGAAAAGGATAGCTATATACATACAGCAACATTTTTCACATCGACTCGTATAGGTCACACTTGAATTTTGTTTATGTTTCTATTAAAATATACAGAATCAATAGAGAAAAGCATTTTAAAAATGCATGCATTGAGTATATTCACCATTTGCGCATGACATGCCAAAGCAATTGTCTTTGCATTATTCATTGTTGCTCTTTTTTCTAGTTTTATTGAGCACTAATTTACTTTTTGTGTAAAGAGTGACCGAACGAAGAAATAATCCAAAACATTTGGTACTTTGACATTTTTGAGTCCATAGATTTTCATTTAATTTACAATAATTTTTATATTTAATTTTTTATATATTGTAGTTCCACTCTCAAGTTTTTAAGTTTTAGTACAATTTATAATTACCTACATCTTTTCGTTACAGATCGCAGAAGATAATTAAATGATTTGATACAAAAGTGAATAACGTGAGTAAACAATCTTGATTATCTTCTTGGTTACTATATATTCTATATTACATATTCTTGATCAACATTAAAACTCAAGTCGATATTGTCATAACACATGTGTATGCTTACTGTCTTCAAAACACCCCGACATGCAACATAAATTGAATCACATTATGGACGAATTCAAGTCTGTCGGGCCTGGAGTTAATTAGTGAAAGACAAAAAGTATGGCATTTCCAAGAATCCAAGAGACAATGCCACTTTCAACGTAGGCACGAGACATTCGAAACTGTGTTAATAGTAGCGTTTCCATAACGGAACATGTTCACTACTGCACTACATATAGAAGTTAACAGTAATATCAATATGGATTAAAATACAGATCTTCGAAACTAGCGTGAAGCAGGTACTCCTGTACGGGTGCAAAAACTGGCTTTTGTTCACACTGAATAACCTGGAAACGAAGCCTAGAAAAATCAGTCTGTGATGTAAATTTTTAAAAAGAAACCACTAAAGTATTACAAGTTTCGTATAGATCATGTGCTCTCCCACGGGAAAAGTTCTTGAGACGAAGCTAATAAATTGAATATGCCAATTCCACTGTAGCAAAATGACCTAAACTAGATATTCCAATTGTGGTGTCTATGAATCTTACGTAAATCATAGTTAAAAATCCTATATAGAAGCTCTCAAAGTCTTGTCAATTGGTAACAGGCTGCTGGCATGAAATCTCCTTTTATTGTTATACCAAGTAGATTGCACTCGTTGCGAGAGAGAATTTTAATATTTGCGTTTGTAAAATAAAGATAAATTGTTTGTGTTTTTTAATCGGTGCATAAGACATGAATTCAAAAGACTTCATGCACAAAGCATGTGTCCTAACCGTATGCCTTTCTTTATCCAGGACGTCGTTCATGCGATGTTTTCAATATTAGTAAGGGTAAGATTAGACAGTATTCTGCAGCAATATTGTGGTATGACCACAAATCTGTCCCACTCATATTCCTATTGTACCGTAAATTTATTTGAACTTCAAAGAACGCCTTATTTTCATGAGATTTTAGCATCAAAGATATAAAAATATTTTAGTTTGCATTATAAATAATATTATATTTGTAACATTGTGCAACTCACAATTGAAAACGGAAAAAAGAGTAGATTTTTACTCTTTTACCATTGCTAGAACGCATTTCGAATTCACTTTTTCAAACTACGACAATATCTCATGTGCACTAGTTCGAGTATATTTTCGTAGATCCGCTACTATGCTTTATGATTCACACAAAGCCACTTAAACCCAACTGAAATGTGAAACTTTGCAGCTCATAGCTTTTGAATTTTTTTTTTGGTTTTTTTTGGTTTTTTTTTCATTTTTGGTTACTTTTTAACGCAAAATTGTGTTGAAAATCCCACAGTGGAAGCGTAAAACCAAATAAAGCTCCCTAGAGTACTGGGACACTACAAACAAAATAAGAAAGATATACGAGGGCTGTGTTTTATATTGTACGCCTAGTAATGAGCGACAAAAATTGGTCATTGAAAATGGCTTTATTTTTTTTTTTTTTTTTTCAAACTATTCTACATGCATGCCAATCTAGCATTTGGAGCATTTTCCGAAGCAACTTTCCCACTCATAAGTGTATACAGCCAAAATGAGTTGTTTAAAAGCTTTAACAGTAGAAAAATGTTGATCTCGCAATTTAATTTTTATATGCGGGAACAAAAAGAAGTCTTTGGGTGTCCATAAAGGGTTGTAAGACGGATGAGCCATCAATTCGATGTTTTGAGCGCTAAAAAATTCTTGTGTGAAGCGATGTGTGAGAGCTCACATTGTCTTGGTAGTCGTCTACTTCGATTGGTTTTCCTCAAATCTGCGAAAACTTCTGGCAAACAAATGGTTGTGTACCATTAAGTGTTGACCGCTCCAAGTCCAGTTTTTTCCGAAAAGACAAGCGAAAAGCTCCGCGAAAAACATTTTTTTTTTTGTGTTTGTTTCGTCTTGAAAGAACCATACCGATCGATTGCTGTTATGTTTCGATACGTGTACATCCATGATTCGTCACTTGATACGATGTCAAAAACTTGTTTTGAACCATTGTGGTTGTGTTTCATCAATATTTGGTTTGCACCAATGGAGAAATTTATCTGGTATCCAATACGCGAACAAATCTTCTTGACTTTTAAATATTTTTACAATATCAATTTTATGTTGGTTCTGCACCGTATGTCACATGCTGGTCTTGTCCTATCAGTTGACGAACAGAATCGAAGTTTTTTGAGACAACAGCAGTTTTTTGGAAGACCTTCACAAAAATCGACCTTGAACGAAACGCTTTCGCTATTAAACCCGTTACTCGAGCATTTCACAGTGACAAAGGATTCTCCAAAAATGGAAGTAAATTTATCGATGCACTCTGGGTGTGAAGATATTCCACGTCGAAAGTCTTAGTAAATTATTTTGCCAAGGCGCACAATATACAAGGCAACTCTTCGTCGTATAAATGGATAGAGAGAGAAAATTTCATTCGCACCGCAAAGGAACTATAAAAGACAATACGCTGGCTCAGGTTTTGCGGTTCTTCTTTTGGTTGGTCGGGTCGATAAAACAGCCACGGCTTTAAACAACTTCACAGCCCACAACGCGGCGACAATGTTGTCTATTGAAGATGTGGTGGCGATGGTGTCGGTCGGCGGCGACGGCTTTACTCTGGTCTGCCTGCGATAGCATACATTTCTCCGGGTCTCTTACGCTGGTGGTTACTACCGCAGACGACTTTCTTTATTGTTTTCTTGGCTAAAGCATCGAAATCAACAGCAATGTACGCATTAATATAGTTCAAACCTTTTGTTTTGCCAGCACATAGAATAACTTTTGGCCAAGCCAGTTCGCCGCGGCATATGTGGAACGCTTAAGCAATGTTGAAAAAGAAAAAAGCGGTAGCAGAGGGCAACCCGCTCCGACCCGCTGCGCTGTGGCTCTCTGTCTATGCGTTCAACGTCAGTGCTGAACGAACGTATCTGTATGTTTTAAACTAGTTTACGACAAGCCTCTGCTGAAGTTTATATAGCGCAGCAAATAATGTTGTTTATGAGCGTTGCAAATAGCAAATATGAGACTCTCGTAGATTTTGTGGTACGGACAGTTCAAGTGGCAGCAAAAACAACACGTTCGAGTTTATAGGTATATGTACTACTCGCATGTTGTAAGAAGCTGAGAACGAGTCATCCGACGCGTCGCACAAAATATCGCCGAGTGCGAAGAAAAGGAGGCCCACACGTCAACGGCGGCGGCATGTTGCATGTACAAATGTGTGTTGCGTTTCGGTTATTGTAGCACCTTGCCTGCCTGCCAACTTACTTGCTACAAAACTGCTGTTGTAATGTCGTAGAACAGAGCGACAACATCGACGGACAAATGCATCTACGAATATATGATGGCAGCATTGGCGGTTGCCTTCTGTCAGGCAACTAAGATGAGCAAGCAGTGGCGGATTGTGGAACACAAGTTTTTTAATGAGTAACATTAAATTGAAGATTATATTTTAATTATATTTATACATACATAATTCCCGCGACCGTTTTGTCCCTTCAGAAGAATTCAGCGATTTGATCAAATTATTCGAATTGAAATCTAGAACAGGTGGGATTGAAAACATTTTTCTCATTTAAACAACACAAATAACTTTTGAAAATCATGGAGAAAATATTTTACTCAACCAAAAGCAGACCAATAAACGAGCTTTTTATACATTTTTTGGAGTTTTTTTTGTTTTTTTTTTTTGTTTTAACTTTTGCAATAAACCAATCATCAGCCAAGTCGACTTTGTCTTAATATCTTGAATTTCGTTTGTTGATTTTTTGTCAAAGATCAGTATAGTTCGATTTTTTGCTCAATAATTTTAGTATTTTTTAACACTGTCACCAAAGGGTATAACAGTTTTGTGCAAAAGTGGTCATGGCAAAAATCATCAAATATGCATATATAAAATCTTGATCACCATCTGAAGTTGCGTTGATATATTCACAATATTCACTCCTTCCGAATGACCGTCGAGATCTGTGAGGCTATAGAAGAAAATGACGTGAAATTTCAGTTCCTTACAAATGTACTCCATTTTTTAATTTTTTTTTCTTTAACATTTTGATAATGTAGATGGAAACCCCATAAAATCTTCCACACAGATGCACATTGAACACCGTGTATACACTGGATAAAATACTGTATTAAGTTTGTGCAAATGTATGTAACATGCAGAAGGAGTCGTGACAGATCCCATAAACTATATATATATATATTCTTGATCAGCATTAAAATTCGACTGTATATAAACATGTCGGCAACGAGATCTTAAAGACGATACGAGGTAGACACTTCAATTTTAGATATTTAGACTCTTTTATTCCCTCTTCAGATTAGGCAGGGCTGTGCTACCCCCCTAAAACATGTCCCCCATTTGTATAAAAATAAATTTTTTGTTTGTTTTTAATTTAGCTAAAATCGTATTTTACGTCAAACATAATAAAATATTCCACATACATACTTTCAATTCGGAGTCTTAGACAGGGTACAAGGTATATCGAAGTAGAGCACACTCACCTAGTTATACTGAATTGTATAGGGGGAATGTAAATGGTAGTGGGTCATGTTTTGTTGGAGTTTAATACAAATTTTCGGAGATGAACTATATGGATTTTAATACATTGTCAGGTAGCTAGAGACTGTAACTGCCTCATGTTTTCATTTAGACGTGTGTACACTGTTTTTAAATAACACTCAAACGAATACGATATAAAACTTTTATTACGATCGAAGGGCCATACAATAAAATTATTTTACGTAAATTATTTCAAGGATATATTCATCACTACTGGTACCTAGAAATTTGACTCTTTTGGCCATATTTCCAACGATATTTTGCAGAATTCCGACCGGAATGGCGCAAATAACCGGTACAATGTTCCGTTTCCAGACTGGAGCCGTTTTTTGGATCATCTTCGTAGCGTTAAAGAGACAGTCGACCTAATTTCGTACAATTTGTTCACAATATTGCGCATAGTTAATTTAATGTTGTGGTAATTGCGAACAAATTTTTGATCGATCTTAGCGTTTTAACCATCGATTTGGAATTTTGTGAGTTCGAATTTTCGATGATTGCCATGCGATTGTTCTTTCGAGTATTATTGCATAACTAAAATCCTAAAGTGTCACAAAAATGTTGACAGAACGTGTCAAATAAAAAAATCGATAATGCACGTTTCAGTCGATAACAAAGTACCACCCATCTAAATGAAAAGTCCTTTATATATATTTATGGCTCAAAAAATGTTTCCTCACTTTGTGTTCACCTGATAAAATCCTATAAAAATGCTTACAAATGTAAAATACTCGTATACGCTCATATAAAAACGGCGTATATACAAGAAAATGGTTTTGAAATCAAGATCATTCGGTGTGGGAAGTAGGGTAAAGTATGGCTTGAAACAAGAAGTCTGTATTAAAGACCGCTTCAAACATGTCGAAAATTATTATTTTAATAACCAATAATTCTCATTTTAGGATTATAAAATATTAGTTTTAATAACGGATTGCTAAAAATTAAAGTTTATTTAATTAATTGAAACGTCTATTCGCTGTAATTTTAATAACTGCATTATAAAAAGACTTTTAAGATTTTTGAGCTTTCGTAATGCCATTTTGGAGCTTAATCTTAATCAATGTTAGTCAGATTCCTTTACCTTTGCATACATACGCCACTGTGCAGGATATAAAACTACAAATACCATACGCAGTTGGTCAGATCTCACTATCCAGTACGCCACTACGACAAGTCTCACGGCAACGTGCTGTGCGTCGTTGTCTTCTTTAAAGTTGTCGCTGTCGTCTGTGGATGCGGCTTGACTTTAACATAGCCCGCTTGGACATTTCCCAGCGCAATCGAAGCTGCAACTACGACCTGTTCTTTATTTCTTATTTTCAAATATACATTTTTTTTCTGATAATAAAGATGACAAAATATCTAGAAAAAATCATAAACTGTATGTGAGTTGGAAAATAATATCTTACAGATATAAAGTACCATTTATGTCGTGCTTATATCTTTCTTTCTTTTGTTTGCCTGCTTGCAATTGCTCCCTGCTAACAAACGAAAGACATTCGGTCATTGGTTTTCTTTAGAGGTGCATTGGTGCTTTGGAGCTTTAGAGCGCGCAACCTGTCCACATACTGGCATTAGGGAATGGAGCTATCTGCGTTTGGTTGCTGTCATAGCTGCTGCTGCTGCGGCGGCTGCTCCTTCAATAGCAATAGCAATGGCTATACCAATACCAATACCAATGGCAATGGCCATGGCCCCCTGTATACGCTTTCATTACGAGCTTAGTTCACGTCACAATCAGTTGTTGGCATCGCTCATGCAGCATACTTTCAGTGCATACGACCAGTGCGGTTGCCTCTATTTTATCGCTATTGAGCTAGTATTATGTACATATGGAGACTGTAACAAGGAGTACGTGTATGCCTATAAAGCTGCAACTATAGCTGTCCAATGGGATGATAGAAGAGAACCCAAGCGGGCTGGTAACTAAACAGCGATTTGCATGCGAACGCTTTGCGCTTCCTCTTGTTGCAACAGCAGATGCAGCTTCTTCACTAGCAGCTTCTCTACGATAGAAGAGAACTTTGTTGTTTTTATTTTTTTTTTTGGCTTTTGTTGAACGTGTATGTAATTTATGCGTTTAGATAACACTTTGCTAATTTTGAATGGCATAAATTTTTTACATTAGATAGTTCTTTCTTTCATTCTTTGCACAAATACAGATACACATGTGGCACATGTGCGTGCGTGTGTCTTTGCCACATAATTGTCTGTGCGTGCGTCTTTTTCATTCGTTACTGTTGGTTGGTGCTGTTTTTGCATTCATTCTTCTCTGGGTGGAATGATGTATTGATTGTTCGAGGTGTCAGATTTTTTTTTTTTTCGTTTACCCTTACTGGAAGAGTGTCTTCCTGCTGCCACAAAACTTCCTTGGTACTTTTGCTCTTAAAGCTGCACTTACTACTCATTTTCGCTTTTCGCCAATTCTTTTTTTGTAATTAAAGAAAATATTTGAGATATGCTGCGATAATAGTTGAGGAATGTTGTTGGATTAATTAATTGAAAATGAGTGGACGTTCTTTGGCTAACTGGCTGGATGGCTGCCAACTTCATGGATGCTTGTTAACGTCGTATTCGGCTGGCTGGCTAACTGGCTGACTTGTGGACTGAGACGAGGCTTATCAGTTGCCGCAGCGGCTGGCTCTCACTCTTTATGGTATTGGTTGGGTGCTGCTGCTGTTGCTGCAACCGCATGTGGTATGGTTTAGTTGATACCCCTGCGGTCTGTAGCACACCATCGTGCCGTAGCATTGTGATTAATAAGGATTTTCAAGTCGTTAGCAGCTTTTCTTCTTTTTTTAAGTAATTTTTTATATTTTTTTTATTTTGGACTTTCAAAGTTAGTTGGTGACACTGCGGATTGGTGTTGTGTGGTGTGGTGTGCCGCATGTTGTCGTCGTCATCGTCGATACGAGTCAATTTGTATTTTTAGTGTACAACATAAATTATGCTTGATTGTATGCTTGTATAAGCCTATATGGCGCTCTTCCATCTTCCACACCATACTGCATTACGCTTTTAATTTGAGAAATTAATAGCTAATTCTTTGGACATATTATAGAAGCTATGATAGAGAGATAGAGTTGGTGAGTTTTGAATTATGATTGCTATATTTTATGGTCAATATAATACATAGTTACAGGCAATATATGGAAAATATGTATATCTTTGGTAATGCTACCAATTATTGCAAATTGCTTTGCATCATTTTTTTTTTTTTAGACCTTTTCTATGACAAATGAAGCAAATTTCTTAGCTTTCTTTCTATTAAAACAGCATTCGATGCTATAAATTTGCTGATTGGTTTACCTTTTGAAATGTATTATGGAAAAGCGTAGGATCATAAACAGAAATTCCGTAACTATTCGGCATGAAATGCTTTCTACTCTAGTTATCCACTATCTCTTAAGGGATCATAGAATTCTTAACGTTGACCTTGCAAAATGGGTGTTATTACAAAACAGGTTTGGTGACACATCAAGACTCCATTTCCCAGAGTTTTAGAAACTTTAGGAACCGAACGGATTACAGGTTGAGGATAGCCAACGTTTCACAAATGGGACGGTATTCAGACGGAATTACTCATTGAACCAAGTACTAGGAGGCAGCTATACTACGAGATTTGAAAAAAATCGTCTAAGCTGGAAGAAAAGGAGAAGTTATCTTCACCTTTTCTTCCAGCTTATCGAAGGTAGCGTCAAGAATGTGGTTTATGTAATCGTTGCCACCTTACAACTAGCCCTATTAATAGCCGAGTTGCTACAAGCTGCCTAGGGTGAATACAGATAAATTAGAATGGTTACGGTTCACCAAAAGACCAAGAATATTGGACATACTCGTATAACATCGAATAACAATTGAAATAGGCGATCGTCCCATTCTACTACTAGAAAAATATTTAGGAATAAGCAATGCGAAATAAAATGCTGACAATACACTACGGTTGTTTTAGGCAATATTAAGCTACGACATAGTGTTGTGTTTTTCGGTTGGCCTTGCATAGTAAGTATAACATAAAGAAGATGGATAAATTGTAGAAAGCGGTTTGTGTGAAGCACCACAGAGGTCATTAGAACTTGTCCGTTTTATCATCTTAATAGCTCAATGTGTACTACCCATAGAGCTTCAAGCTAAGTGCGTGGCGTCAGTTACTGCACCCTGAGGTCGCTACCCAAAACACTGAAACACCGGCGTAAAAATGCCATACACATGGGGATCTATGAACAAGATTTGGAACTAACTTTAAAAACTTTGCCACAATAGAAATCTACAATAGAACAGATTTTCCTGGCCTAAATACGACATGGCGAAGGCCAGTGAGTCCACCGGAGATTCACTTCGCATAGACTACTTTAACAGATATTGCCGTAGTTACAAGAAAAAAAAACCTATCTAGATACATTTGAGGGCCTTTTATACCAACTACGAACTCACCTCTCACTTTTATTGACCACATAGTTATTGACCATGAAAATGAAATGAAGCTGTATGAAAAGAATTGAAACTTTGGTCCTACCGAAGTTAACATTTTCTCTTGTTTTTATTACTTATTAAATGCAAAGTCAGTCGGTCAAGTAAAAGTGAAGTACGAGTACTTTGTACCAAATTAGGACAAAGCAGAATTGTGAGACAAAGAAGTCAAAGCAAAACGGGAAAAGCCTTATGTTTTGTTAGTTTATTATTTTGACATGAGCGTGTCGTTTGTTTCCTTGTTGGTTGTTTTTTTTCTTCTCCCTTGTCTATGAGCACTTCTACTTCAATGGTAGCACTTCTACTACAATGGTAGCATTTCTACTACAATGGTAGCACTTCTACTACAGAAGTGGGGCCCAAAAGCCATTACTGTGCCTCAGACCTTCAGTTCGCCAGAGCTCTTTTATAATAGCTGCTGCTGTATCTTCAACTGCCGTTCAGTTTTCGGATGTATTGAGCATGTGACATATCAGATTTTCTAGAGTGCGTGTTTCACTCTGTAGTTGACTCCACGGGTGGGTCCCCTATTACAGAGACTGGCGGAAGTCGCAGAATGGTTTCAACCGTCATTTCTCGTGGCATAATGTATAGTGGAAGCATGACTGCTATTAGAAGAGTATCGTCTTCTGAGATAGTCCTAAATAAATTGCTTATGCAGAATTTATGTTCCATACAGAATTTGGCTCGTGATTACTCCTGTTAGTAGCAGACTGCGTTGTTGCCTCAGTCCTATCGTCATAGTGCTACTGTTGTTTTTCAATGAGTACATACTGTCCAAAATTATGGCTAGTTTTGAGATTTTCCCATAGTCAACAGCAAAAATCCTTTCGAATTGTATATCGTTTATCAAAATTTATACAATAGTAAAGCCGTTAATGGGGACAAAGGAAAGCGTTTGTCTATTAATATACTAAATATAGGATTTTCTGCTGTAGTTAGAGCCAGGCTTGTTGAAACATTAATTAAGTACGAACTAGAGTCCCCAGTCGAACTGTTTCACCTAGATACAAATAATATTTTAAATTTCATTGTATAAATTAGATCTAAAGGAATATGCTGGTATGCACGAGAGTAATGATATCAAAACGTCACCTAAGAGCTTGCTAGGCAGGCAGAAAAATTTGCTACAATTGTAGTCTAATCTAAATTTGTGAAAAAATCTAATAAATTTACCCGCCCACCTTGAACTCAAAGATTTTTACACATGTCAAATTAAGTTTAATGAACAAAAAAAAAAAACTGCAAACAACAATACTCGTAGAGTACACGAAATTCTTCCGAAATGTAACATGTTTTTCACATATTTTTCGAAATTTTCCGAATCATTTCTCATTGTATGCAAATCATGTTACTCCAACAGATCTAAACTTGTACCACATTGATAAAAAAATAAAATAAAGAAAAACTACAAGAGTCGCTGATGAATCAGATAACAACTACCGTTTTTTGGTAGAAGTTGTTCAAACAAATGGAAATCAGCTTAGAATTTAGGTGTGCACTCAAATATTTTAGTTGCTATGCAGTCAGAGCCTCCAAATGAACATCAGCAACAAGCGCAGCTGCCCCAAATTAACAAAACGCATTCAAAAGGGCACGACTTAATTACAAAGCAAATAAACGACGTGTATATATACAATATATGCTTTATAAGATACACATAGCGACGATTGATCAGACAGAACTGCAGCATTGACAGTAAAAGATACAGCAGCAGCAGCCGGAAGATACACCGCTGAACTGAACTCAGAGTCTATAAAATACGCGTAAATGAGTTATAAAAAGTCATGTTTCGCTGGCACTTAATTAGCGCTCGTTTGCATCAAGAACCGCAGCGCAGTGGCGGTCGACCTTTTTGCTTTTGCTGCTTTCAGTCAATCAACAATACAAGAAAAAGAGACAGTCGCCGGCCGAATGTATCTCATTGCTGCAGTGTGGCAAACAGCTTCTTTTGTGACTGTTGTCGTTTTCCGCTACATGCATAAATAAAAGTCATGCCGAATGCCAGTCATTTAGTAGTCGGAGTTGATGGTCCATATAAATTTTCGGCATACCCTACCCTACAGCGTAAAATGTAATATGTTGCGAGGGTGAACTCAATAATTCATAAGATTTTATGAAGTTTTGCCTTCATTTTCCATTTATATCTAATGAACTTTTGGACCCAATGTATATAGCTCCAAAATGTTTTAGCTATCTTGGAGAGTTTTTAAACCACTTAAGTTGCGCAAATCTTCTGGAAAATGTGTAACCACCATGGTTTTTTTTATAGTTTTGTGGATTCTTTTCGGCATATTTGATATTTGGCATCTGGAAGTCTCCACTGTAATTTCGTACCATGTTTTTTGGACAAAATCCTTCAACTGGTAACTATTTTGAAAACTTCTATTCCAAAGATTTTCTATATGATTTAAGTCGTTTGACGGCATATTATCCTCAGCATAGGGCAGCATCGTATTTTTCAAGAAATTTTTATTTTGGTTCGAACTATAGTGTCAGCAATTCGATGTATTGGACCGACATTTTATCATGAGAAACAATCCCAGATCATGATGATGCCACCCCTATGCTTATGGGTCTTATTTGTGTAGCGTATATGGAACTCTTCGTCGAACATGCCGAAAAGAGGAATTTCCAAAAAAAATTAATTTTTGATTAATGACCACCATTTGGTATAGATCATTCAGAATGATTTTCTGTTAAAATTTTTGGTTTTCAGCCATGGAGCTTTTCGGGCATTACGTCTATGTACAATAATTTAGCTGTTGAAATGGTTCGTTAAGATGCATACGAATATTTCTGATTTAAGGCATGCTGCACAAAAACTAACGAATGGCATGATTTGACAATAGAAAGAAGACTTTGGTCATTATTTCTCAGTCTTGAAGCGATCCTTCTCTCCTCGGAAGTGAAATAATTATTTTGAGCCACATTTGAGATTCCGCGCAAAACTTCTAGAGTTTGTAGAAGGAAGTTTGTTTTTAGACTTTGTTTCTAAGTTATTATACCTATCATTAAAACATATCAAGCCACCCTCGCTCTTTACTTTACTCCCTACTATACTAGCGGGTGCTATAATTCATTAGATGAGCCCGCGCGCTGATACCAAAGTGTCAACAATACGAACATTAAATGGTGTGAAGAAAATTTTATGCTGAATCATGCGTGCATGATGAGGATGATGACGCCAAAAACGACGCTGGCGATGAGTATGTGGCCGGAGTTGGGCAGACAGGCGTAGTTTGATGTAGCAAGGCGTGGAATATCATGCTTAGTTAAATTTCGGGCGTCATTTTAGCTAGAATCTTTAGGACGAGTGCCAAGTTGTAAGATGCGTTTTGCTTGTTTGCTGCTGCTCCAGAGCATCTTTTTGTTTCATTTAATGAAGCGACACATACATGAATTAAGCAGAAAATAATTTGAATGAAATGTTGAAAATGATGCCAGCAAAGTGCTGCCAAAAAATAAGACAAAAAAATAAAGCATTTAAAGCAGATACTACTCTGAAAATATTGTGAACTTCAACTTCAAAACTACTTGAAACAACGACGAAGTCAACAGCGTTGGACAATTAAGTGATTCATTAAAAAAACGGACTGAGTGACAGACATAGGGCGATTGACAGACAAGGGCGACAGTCAAATGTACAAATACGAGAAAAGTATTGAGCGCTAAAGTATCTGTTAGAACGTGCAGAAGTATCTCAAAAACTCATTTGAATTCATAGTATGTGTGTGTGTGGAGAAATGGAAGAAAAATATGGAATGTACTAATGCTGCAAACTGTTAGATACTTGAGGGTGAAGTACATAGTGTCGAACGAGAGAACTCTCTTGGAGAAAAATAAAATAATGAAAATATCTATGAAAATAAAAATAATAAAATATCTAAAGGCATGCGAACGATGACATTTGATGCCAAATTTTCAAGTAGAGCGGCAGCCAGACACTTGAGGAATTGCCGGCGTCGCCTTTACTGTTGCTGCTGCCACTGTTGAAGAGATGATGCTGGCATGAGATACAAATTCATACGAGTCGTAAATATGAGGCACAAACAAAAGCATAGCTAAACGGCGGCGATTTCAGTGATTGAGGAGACGGATACGGAGACAGACAGGCTGGCTGGCAGTAACGGAAGGGGGACTATAGGATGCAAGGGCGCACGTTGAAAGAATTATACGGAAGCCAAAAAATCCCGACAGTTGGCAGTCGACAACGACCAAAGCGACTATGACGATGACGACAACGTATGGCATTGCGTTTTGCAGATAGATCGACAAAGATAGTATGAACGAATGGAATGGAATGAAACGGGCGATAGGACGACGGACATTTGTTTGGTTGGATGGATGACTGAATGAATGAATAGTCAAACGGACGGCTGCAAGGACGAAGCAAAACTAAGCGCTCAGCCAAGACTATAAAGATATATTAGGCAAATGGATGTTTGGTTGGTCGGAAACTGCCTGCCTGCTTGGCTTCTTGACTGCTAGCTAGCTTTACTTCTTCTGCTTCTCTATAGATGCCGAAAAATTATGGCATAGAGTGAGAAACAATTTTCAAACTTTTGCAAACAGACGTTTAAAATGCAAATAGATATTCGAGATTTTCAATTTCAACAGCGAGAAAGACAAAGTGCTGTGAGCTATATCAAGTGTCTGTGGTAGTAGATGCTGCAGCTAACAAAAAACAACAAAACAAAACAAAACAAAAAATCTCAAATCGCAAAACACCAAATAGAAATGTTATCAAAAAATTTCACGGATTTTTGTCTTGTTGTGTGACTTGGTACATATTTGTATGTTTGTTTTTTTTTTTTTTTTTTGTTTGAATATAGACACAACTTACCTTGAGGGTGGCACAATTTCTAAATTTTTTTCGTCGTTTCGAAGATATCTAAACCCTCGATAGCAAGTGTATATACCTTACAGCAGGCTCAAATTACACGCAGTTAAATAAACAAAAAGTAATAATGAAAAGAATGAAAAAAAAACAGCGCAAAAAAACAGAAATTTATTACAAAAGATAGATCTTGAAACGCACCGAAGAGCATTCAGGGAGTGCGAGAAAATATTACCGAAGCGAATACTATTTGTATGGGAAATTATAGCAACAACAGCCTAGAGGAGTGATAGATATGATATAGGCAGCAACAAGCATCAACAAAAAAAAAACAAACAAAAAATTCATATATATGTTTATATAAAATCGCTCTAGAACACACAAAACGAGAAAAGTTGTATTGCAAACAGCAAAAGACGCAAACCAAAAATATACACCGGGGAATAAGTTTGCATTGGTTTGCTTTAAGGTTGCTTCAATGTTCGTCTTTGGTGGACATTGCATATGAAATAGAGGGGGGGATTGATTTTGAGTACACTGTAGAAAATGTCAGCTTAGTTATTGGACTTAGTATTTTAATGGCAAGTGCAAAAATCGTCCAAATATCATAGAATATCACAGAGATGGAATGGAGTCTTCATTAAAAATGGAATAAGATAATGGTAAGCTCGAATTTAGAATATCCAAAAGCCAGAAGGTATCTAGCGATGTAAAAAGCCGTTGCAAAGCTCTTAGAGTTAGTCAATTCGGTGTCTATGCTTATTACTATTATTCGGCATATTTCACAAGTTGTACTTTTGAGAAGTTAAAATGTAAGGTTACTCGCGTTAAAGTACAAAAACTAAAACATTTTTTAATTGACTTTACTGTTATTGTACGCGTTATTTGGAACTACATACAAACTTTTGGAAACCACAGCAAACATCCAGATTGATTGACAGAAACCGACGTTATGAATCTTGTTTTTATGCTTAAAGTTTTCTGTTCCTTACGATACTAATAATTTAATAAGCTAAATCCTAATGATTACTATACTGTTAGAATCGTATTACCTTACCAAAATTCTCCCGAGGTCACGACAACCTCTGCAATCGCGCACTTAAGGCTTTCACTGCCCGGAGATGTAGAACTAAACAGGCGCGACGATGATCCACAAGCCATGACCACCAGAACCCCGAATTTCACCGGCCGCTCAGTCTCCTGCCTTTGCTATAGAAGGTATGGAAAATACTGTCTGCCGCCAGAATTGTGAACTTTACCGAGTCCTGGAATTTTATCACGGACTTCCAGTTTAGTTTTCGCGCTGGCCACAGCACAGCTTCACAGAGTCGTTAACCACGCGCTCGAGGACTTTAAAAGGAAAGTGAACTGCCACGCTGTCTTTGTGGATGTCACTCATTCTTTTGACCATGTAGGGCACCCATGCATGCCCTACTTTGCCGTAATGCGACCCTTCTTGGAAGGTCGCTCGTACAGGGTTCAAGGTAGGACAACACCCGGTTTGAGCTAAAGTACACTCAATGTAGTGTTATTGAAAGCATGCAAGTAGGAGATAGATGGCTCTATTATGAGCGTGGAAGGCATGGCATCCAAAACCAACGAAAGTTAAGCGAAAACAATTTCGTATGCTACGTGGATTTTGTATTGTTTTGCTTATGCAAAACACTTCCATTTGAAACGTTTGGGCTCCCACCCCGATAAATAGGATAATGGAGTTTTTTTTTAAGAACAAATCTTCTTTAGTTACTGTATTATATAACGGTTTAGTCTGTTTTCGGAGCTTTAATCTTTAATAAAACAATACTTTTCCAATTGGTATCTGTCAGATACTTTCTTGTTGCATCTTTAAACGCAAATAGAAGCGAGTGTTGGATAATTTTGATGTATACTACTACAATCTGTTTTCTATAGAGAAACAGTAGTGAAATAAATAATTCCTCAGGTTTTAAACTTTTTTAATAGAAGAGCGTTTCACATAATTTTTTATATTGAATCATTTTTCTTTTAGAATTAATAGAACCTACTTTAGAGCTCTTGAACTCTTTAGTAACTAAAATTTTAAGTAAAATTCTTATTTTTTTCTCACTGTACGCCAAAGTAAACTGAAATGCCATCTAACATAAGTTTAGATAGAATGCCTAAGGCATTTAATTCTGGCATTGTTTTAGTACGTACTAGTATATGCAGCATTAAAGTAGTTTTTGTGTGCATGCTGTGCTGTAGCTTCACCTAGGGTATGGTTGGTTATGGTTATGATATGTGCGACCAGAAACCAAACTGCTGCTGCAGAGAATTGAACCAAGAACGCAAGAATAAACATTTGGATAACATAAACAAGAATGTGGCAAGACAAAGGAGACTTGCACACGCACACACAGATACACACTAATACAAACACAGGCATACGCATTGAAAAATTTATTGCCAACATTGAAAAAACAAAAGCAAAAACTGCTATGACCAAAAAAAAAAAAAAAAAAATGGGAAAACCTAAGCCTCAAAAAAATGCAGAAAACGCGCCAAGTGGCAAAAGAAGAAGCACAGAACGAGAAAAGTACTCTAGTGAGAATAAAAAAGAAAAATAAACCTCGAAACGAAAACGATAGCAGAAAAATTCGTAGCATGAATGAATGAAATTCTGTGGTGCGGTGGCGTTTGACTCGCGTTTTTTCCGGTTCCACTCTTTTCAGATACGGGGTGTTTTTTTAGAGCTTCCATTTTCCGACAGAGATTAAACTTTCATAAATTGATCAAATCTGGCAACGCTATTGTCTTTTCCTGCTCAGTTTGTCATTTTATCATGAATAGAGTAACACCAGAACAAAGCTTGTATATTGTGAAATTTTTTTTTTAAAATCGTGGTTCAGTTCGGGAATGTTAAAGTGCAACTACGTTCTTTTACGGTTGACATAATCGTCCATCCGAGAGACTAATTCGATTAACCAAGAATCGTTTCGCAAATGATGACACTGTAGAGCATAATATTGAGGAGCAGCCAAATGTGTCGATCCGACAACGCACGCAGCAATTTTAGCTTATGGAAAACTTTACGCAAAGTTCTCGGCAATGACCTTTTAAGATGTAGCTGGTGAAAAAATTAAAACCGAATGATGGTATTTCGAGTGAAGAAAATCCACGAGATATTCTCAAGGCACCGTTACATCTACGAAAAATCATTGTTTGGTGTGCTTATTAGGCCGGTGAAATCATTGGTTCTTACTTCTTTAAAAATGGGTTCCGGTGGGAACGTTGCCGATTATTTCGTGCACCAATAGGATGTTTATTGAATTCATGATATTCCAACAGAATTGCGCCACGTACCATACAGTGCTTCAAACAATCGACCAATTGGCTTCAGAGATATCGTGCTATTTAACCCCTTGGGATTATTTTGTTTGGTGTTACGAGAAGTCAGTGGTTTATACGAACTTGGTAGATAACATTGTGCGAACCATTGCCGAGATACGGCCCCGTTTGCTTGAAAATGTGATCGAAAATTGGACTTTCAGTATGCGGAAATAATATTTAAACACTTTTGGCCTAAAATTAGCTTTCTATGAAAGCTAAATTTCAGTTTAGAATTTTGCACCTTAGCATTTTAATTCATTTCAATTTATGTTCTAATTCAGTTCTACACCTCTAAAAAATACCCTTTACAAGCTCTGACGACATAACACGGGGCATATAGTGCGTCGTCGGAAAAAACTACGACGACTGCAGAGCACTCAGGCAGACAACCAGACCATCCATCCAGTCAGGCAGTCATTCAGGCAGCTTTACTCGGCTATGAGCTCCATTTTTCTACATGCAGCGTGCGTGTTAAAAGATAGTTTTCCCGGGCTCAACGTGTAGATACATTTTATACCAATAGTCACTGCCGTAGTCGTTGACGCGATTCGAGTCGAATGGGGATTGGGATAGGGTAAAGAATTTTGTGCATGTGTGTGTCTGTCTGTTTTTTTTTTTTTTTTTTTTTTTGACGAGTCTCACTGCATTGCAGCGACAGGTAGTTGAAATCCTAAGCCATGACACGAGTGAGTTCAAAGGTAAAGAACGCGTACGGAACGAAGAACAAACGGACAGACAGGCAGACAGACATACAGACAAATGCAGACGCTAATGGGTCTAGGGATCAACGCAGCAGAGCACAGCCGAGTAAATGCAAACAAACTACACACTTTTCCACACATTCAAAAAGTTGCCGCCGCGGACGTTCTGTAAAAATGTTGCTGCACACCAATTGTCAAAGGGAAACTCCAACAGGAAAAATCCAGCATGCCTTCTCACTCACTCGTTTCACAATATAAACACTTAATATGCTATCTTGCTCTATCTTTGGCCAGATATGAATGCAATTGTTAAACAAACGTTTCTCTGCTGCGCTGCATTTTGACGATTTTTGTTGTTCTTGTAGATTTTGGTATGAGTGTTTTTCTGTTTTTTGTAGTTTTTAAATAAATATTATTGTTTCCAACACGCTCAGACGGCTGGTTCTGCATTCTTGTTTCGGGTGTGAATGATATTTATGCGTTTTTCCTCCAGCTAAGCGGCGAGGGAGCGAGAGAGTGAGTGAGTGATAAAACGAAAAGGTATTAAATGCATTGCATTCCTTTCGTCTATGAAATATTTACAGTGGCGTAGATAAATTGAAATGAATGGGGCATAAATTTTATAGTTCGATTGAGATACATACGTCGAGTATGTATAAACTATACTTTATGTTGTGCGTTTCAACTGAATATTTAGAGTAGTGTGCTATTGTTTGGCCCTTTTGTGGTGCAGATTGATAGTATTCTGTTGTCCAATTTATGTATTGTAATGCTCGGAGAACTTCGTTTAAACAATGAAGGAAAGCAGGTCAACTTTTCTGAGGTTTCGTAATGGAATTCTATACCTATAAGATTCACCGATACGCAGTTATGAAGCGTTAGAGAAGTTGCAATGAATTCCTTGAATATGCAATTTGAAATATGTATACTTATTCGGACGTAGAGTATTTAAAACTCCTCGAAAAGTTACTGTAAAATGATTTTCCAGATCTGTAGCAAAAGTGCACATTGTTTCCCTGCGGATAAGGTACAAAAGTAGTTAATTACAATTGTAGTTAAAAGCTTAAAGAATAATCTACTTCTTCACCAAAAATTTGAATACTCTGCATAAAAACAAGAAGGTGTAGCCGAAAGTGCTCGACTTTAAGATGCACACTGTATATTGTCTATTGGTCCTTATTATACTCTTGACACGTTGCGAAGTTTGTAACACATTAAATGAAGAATCGGAGACAACATATATACAAGAATCCCATTCTAAAAAAGTTAAAGTTAAACTTCTTAACATTTGGTTCACTGGAACCAGAGATATTGCTCTCGGAGCGAAGGTATGTTGGAGCATCGGTCAGAAAAAAAAAATGAAACGTTTAATTTGATGAAATAAGTTTATGATGAGAATTGTTTGAGCTGTACCAAAGTGTTCAAGTGGTTTAAGTGGTTCAAGGAAGATTGGGAGCGCATACAGGAGGCCGATTTCATCAAATATTATTCGCAATTTTCATTCCAAATCACATTTGGCACCCCGACTTTAACCTTTAAGGAAACATATATTTGCCGATGAGAGCAAACAGCTGTGCTGTTGTAAATTCCATCCAAAAGGCGTCGACCAACATAATGAAGGACAATCCGGGCAACGATAGTAATACCACTGCCAGTGGACCAAATTTTATAAAGTTTTTGACTGGATGTTGTGAAGGTACCTTTATAGTGCACTATATCACATATAAAGGGCGCGACTTGGGACTCTCCTTGTATATACTCGACATGACGAATCGAACTAGCCGTGTCCGTCCGACTGTCCCTTATATGTATTTACCAAAACTATTATTCCGCTTTTAAGATATCGATCTGAAAACAGGTATAGAGACTTCCTATGCACTCCTAAACTGAACATATATCACAATTGTCATACGACATCTACTGGAAGATATGGCCCTCATACTAACCCACCGCCAACAATATTGTCCATCGCTGGGCACAAAATGTTTACATCTTTTGGGTAGTATACTGATTCCACGTCAATAGAACGACTCTTCTTGAGATGGTAACCATGAATCAACCCAAATCTTAACTTCACCGTAATTACGAGAGTGCTGCACATCCTGGCAAAAATTCATCGATTGAAACAAGTGGTATTCGGAAGAAGTAATATCTGTTCAATACAGCGGTTGGGGTAGAACTATCTATTTGAACATTTCACACTTGAAAGGTTTTGCAGCATGGGGTCGAGAATTGTCATGCTGAATAGTAACTTTATCGTATCTCATCTCGATTTGCGGCCGTTCATTATCGTTCAATAAACGTGATTGTTGGTGATGGTTTCATTGGGTTTGATTAACTTATAGTGCACTACCCAGCTGATCCCGCCAAATACAGAACATGAGCTTGGATCCATGGATATTCGGCTTCGACGTCGATATTGATTTTGGGATTAACATAATAGATCCATTTTTCATCGCAAATCACAATAAGATGCAAAAATCACTTACATTTGTTGCAACAGATGTTCGCACGCAGTCTGTAAATAATGCTGATAACTTTTGGGTATTGGAGTATCAATATACCCTATATAGTGATAATCTGTGATAATCGGAGTACTAACGGAAATCGTATTATAGGCAAACACGTCCAAACGTTACCTATCTCCACAAAAGAGTGGTGCAGTCTCTGACGTGACAAAAAGGAATAGAAGTTCGTTGCACAACTCTTCAGAGCCAGCACAAAGGGGGAGGGGGGTTTTTTCTTGAAACACTAATTTATTGATGTCTAATGACTTTCTAAATTCATTACTTCATAACCCACTTCATATCTACGCCTCTGCTTTATCTTAACTCAAGTGTTTTCATTGTAGCAATTTGTGTTGCCGACTTTTCGGATAATTCGGAGATGCCAAATGCGACCATGACTGCACCCGCTAAGTAAGCATAAGACGATTTAGTGAATGCGCCAGGGATGGCAGACAGCTGAAGGGCGTTGAGAGCATACAAAAAATGAAAATGCGATATAACAAAATGCCGTTTAAAGTACGACTAATTAATGAGGATTTAGGTGAAGCAGTTTTTCTTCTGTGTCTTTTTTTTAAAGAAGGTTTACCGCCCCTGCCTGTCTTAAAGAAGCATTACAGCCTGCGTCATTGTTCATGTTTCTGTTTTTTTTTTTTTTTTTTTGGTATTTTTTTAAGTAGTCACACATTAGCATATAAATAACATTTTAAATATTTTTAGCAACCGTAAAGAGATACATTTGTATTTTGTTTTGTATGTTTGTCTACTTCAAACTGGAAATGTGTGTGTAAATTAGCGGGAAGCAGACAGACAGACAGTCAGTCAGACGGACGGACCGACAGCAGCAGCAGCAACAGCAGCAGGCAAAAGACAAAGGAAGCAGAGGCGTTTATTCGTTCTTTAATTTTGTAGTAGGCTTTTGAGTAAATAGCAGACGAATAATTTGACAACGCGGTACAGGAAGAAGCCCCGTAGGAGTGGCACACGCGCATTCAAACATTTAAATAAACTTACGTAGAGAAGCAGGAATCCGTGGCAAAGACTGCCGACGCAAAATGGAACGGAGTTCTCGGAGCTAGAGTTGGAGCTGGAGAAGACGATGGCAAATGTAATCAATGAAATTTTATGTGCACGCGAAAAGGCGGCATTGAGCAAAGTGAACTCAACTCAGGGCAGCAGTGTCAATTGTTGAAATGTTTATAGAAATGGTTTCATTTCGTTTTCTTTTCTGCTTTATAACTAAATGTGTTTTTGTAGCTGATACGAGGATTGCCTTTTATATTGTGCGTCCAGTAATTTATGATTAAAATGGCTAAGCTACATAGATATCCATCCATTTTCGAAACACTTTTGCCACTCAGAACTGGATACCTTCAAAATGAGCTGTTTATTTAAGGCCTCAATAGCTTCTTCAGGCGTTGATAAATATTGACCTTGCAAATTATTGTTGATGTTCGGGATCAAAAAGAAGTCAATTCGATTTTTTGAGTACTCAAAAACTCTCTTGTCTGAACCGATGTGTGATAGGTGGCATTGTCGTGGTGATGGATGATTCGTCTTCAGCGGTTGGATTTCTTCAATTCTTGTAAAATTTCTGCCTATATACCATTCAGATTTGACCGTTCTGCAATGCTCTAATGAAACAGTTGCGACATGGCCAGTTTTCCGAATATAACACGACTATTTGTTTCGAAGCCCGCAAACAACTTTTGTTGTATTTGGTTCGTCTTGGAACACGCATACAGTCGGTTGCCTGTTTTGTTTCCAGCTCATATCCATATGTTTTGAATTACCGCGGCTACATTTCTTCAACATTTATTTGCGTCACTTGATTCCACCCGTTTTTTTTTTGGGCAATTGTCAAATTATCCAAAACGGACAAATCTTCTTGACGGTCAAATAATCCTGTAATATAGAATATATGCTGGTCCCACTAATACCAAGGATGTCTCTATCTTACAGAGTGTTATAGGATGGTCTTATCAGGTCACGCGCAGCATCGATGTTTTTTGGGACAATAGTGGTTTTTCGACGACCTTCTCTAGATCGCCTTTAAGCGAACGGCAACCACGTTTGATTTAAGCATACCCAGTCAGAAACAGTAGTTATTGAAGCTTCGTTGTATAAGTGGAAAATCTTAGAAAATAATCGTACGAAAACTTTCACGATTTAATTCCATCTTTTGGCCGAGATGAATTTTTCAAGTCGACTCTAAAGAACACAAATAGTGCTCGTACATCAACACGTTCTGCATATGCTAAAAAATGTCAAACTTTGCAATGGAAATATCAGCACTTTGGATTGCCAATGCGCATAATATACAATTTAACTCTCGTATTAGCTGCTTTCTTAGCATGTGAAGCAGTGATACTTGCCACATTGCGCTGCGTGTTGCACGTTACCGGAAGTAGTTCTAGTCGCACACACATCCACACTCACACACACTAAATTTTCTTTACTTTTGCTCGTCGTGTTGTTGTATACTCGTATATTTTCCTAAGTTTTTCGATGTCCTTCTTAACGCTTTTTTGTTTGAATATTTATCTTGCTTTGGCAGGCTTTATACTAACTGGTTTTTGTTTGCTCTAATGTCGCTTAATACATACTACTTATATATGTATATGTAGTATCTACAAGTACGTGTATCTGTTTCTTGTATGCGTCGTTGTCGTAGCTTGTTCAACAAATCGCTCAAGGCTGCTTAAATTGTACAAATATTAGTTTGTTATGAGAAACTTAAAGCAATATTGACAGTAGGCAACTAATGAAGGTCTGGTTATAATAAATTTTTGGTTTTGGCAACGAACAAGTTTGTAAATGGTTCAACTAAATTGAAATTTACATGCGCATAATAAGTAGTGTGCGTTGAAATATATGATTTATAAATTGCCCCTATTTACATTCTTTGATAAATTGTTGTAGCTTAATGAGACATATTCGCCAGATTGCATTAATAGTGAATTTTCGTTCTGATTATGGCTGCTTATAAAGATTTATCAAGATCATTTACATTACACCGGCATTTTGTTTTCAAAATTCAAGCTTTTATTATAAAAAAACTGAACATACATTCTTGATTCAAAGTATTGTTCTAAGTTTGCCACTTCTTTCTCCCATCTTTCTGGCAGCATACAGACTCTTCGTGGGAAGAACGACTCGTCTTTAGAAGCAAAACAAGAATCAACCCAATTTTTTGTCCCCTCTTAATTACTACAGTGTTGTACAACCAGGCCAAAACTATTCGATCAGAACAATTGGCAATCGATATGAGAAATATCTAGTGAATACTGTGCGTTTCCAACTCGAATTTAAATGATTTTTGCAGCATGGGGCCGAGATTAGCTTATAGTGAACTTTTCCGACTGCTGTACCAAAGATTTCTTCGTTTCCATTTTTGACGTTGAAATTGTAAAGCACGATTTTGACATCGTGACTGGGGTAGCTCCCGTGTTGACATTCCAAGGCTCGTAAAACTCATCTTTGTATATGTAAGTATATGTACAAGATGCTTTTTTTTTTGGATAACCTTCTCCTAACATTAACATTTTATGTATATATGTTGATGTCAACGTTGTATTTGTCGAGCACATTGAACAACTGGGCAGTTTCACCTTTCCTATAGAGGGACAGGATCCTTAAATCGTTTGTAAAGATCGTCATCAAAGGGGGATTGTATTCCTGCTGCACCAGCTTATTCCACCAAATATAGAGCATAAGCTTGGAGCCAATGATATTTGGATTGCTTTTTTAGTCACTCCGAATAATCTTGACAACTCTACTTGACTTTGACACGAGACTTCATTAAGCAATGCCTCTAGACCTTCTTTGACTTGAAAATCACCACTCTTGAAGCGTTGAAATCACTCACGACACGCCCTTTCATTCATAGCGCCCTCACCATAAGTGTCCGAGAGCTTTCAGTGAGACTCAGTTGCAGATTTCTTTTCTTTCGTTTAAGTTAAACATAGAGGATAGTTAAATAATTCTTGTAATCATTTCTGCATAAATAAATTTTGATGCACTCTTTCCAAAAATGTTTCGCTATATCATATGCAGCAGGAATACAATCCCCCTTTGATGACGATCTTTACAAACGATTTAAGGATCCTGTCCCTCTATAGGAAAGGTGAAACTGCCCAGTTGTTCAATGTGCTCGACAAATACAACGTTGACATCAACATATATACATAAAATGTTAATGTTAGGAGAAGGTTATCCAAAAAAAAAAGCATCTTGTACATATACTTACATATACAAAGATGAGTTTTACGAGCCTTGGAATGTCAACACGGGAGCTACCCCAGTCACGATGTCAAAATCGTGCTTTACAATTTCAACGTCAAAAATGGAAACGAAGAAATCTTTGGTACAGCAGTCGGAAAATTTAGCATTCATGACGCTATCTTCACTAATGGAAGAGAGGATAAAAGGCTTCGCAGATTTCCACAGTTTTAAGATTCAAATGTCGTATTTTTAGCGTAAGAATAATTAAAAGTTTTCACTCACACGTCGGAAAAAATAGAAGAAACCAACCTGCTTTTATTCCCCTTCCCATTCCCCCTCTCAGTTTCTCTTTATCTCGCATACAACGAGCGGATCGCATATTGAACGTCGATAGAAAAATTAAATTTTTAGTTTCTCTCTCGCAAAAAACGGACTCAGACAATGAACATCGAAAGAGAACCATAAAGTCTTAAACAATAGATCTATGCCAGTTTGATCCCGTTCAACAAAAACATTTTAAACCTAATTAACCCCCTAGATTGTGGTCCATTGTGTCGATCTGTTTAGTACGTATAATGTATCTACATAATTGAAAGTGCCATATAATTTAACATCTCGCTACAATTTTTATTTTATATGCCACAATGGCAATGGCAGAGAATGAATGAATACTCTTTAAAGATTTTCTTATGAATACTGCATTAAATGTATAAATTGTACATAATTTAACGATCGCCGCAACAACAACAGCCCACAGCACCATCCTTTTTAACACAATGGCCACAAATAAAAGTAAAAATACCATTAACCAAACGACGAACGGACGACGCCTGCCAACAATTAAAAGAGTTGCACAATTTTTACATCGCAACAATTATAGTAAATACTTGCACTGAACTGAACAACTGAAATAAAATAAAAATTAATTAAATGCCATAACAAACGAAGAATTTTTATTGAACAGACTGAACTGAACTGCTGAATTGCTTATTATCAACACCAGCGTTCAACGACAACGTTCAGCATCAACAAAGCATCATGTAGTACTACTGGCAACCAGAGACAAATAAAAATGAAATATATTCTTGTATCAATAAAATGCATTGAAGACATAAGAGTTGCGAGCAGCATATGAAGTATCTAATAAATTGCCAAACAATGCCACAAGAACACAAATGAATGAATGAACGGACGAACGAATATCGCAATCAAACATAACCTAATTAGATGTTTTGCCACATCTACTAAAACACCGCCCCAAAAGCATCTCAAGCGTTCTCGAGCAAACAACTATTCTACATATGTAAAGGGTGTTTTTAGTTTTTAGAAGTGTAAGAAATTTGAATAGAATTACAACGCTGAGATTACATAGTTTCAAACAAAAATTTTGTGCTACTAGACTCGGATGTGGCGGATTCTGGAAGTCCAGAGAAAATAATCCAAAGGCATTAAATCGTACGATTTAGTTGTAAAATCGATGATTCCACCGGTCTATAAAGCGCACCAAGAGTAAATGTGGTGCGAAAACGATCCATGGTTATTCGATTTTGTCTCTCGGATGTACGGTTACGTCAATCGTAAAATGAACATAGCGCACGGTAACAATCCCGAACTGAACCAGGATCTTCAAAATAAATTTGCAATTGCATTGTTCTGGCGTTTAATCCCTGTCGGAGAATGGAACTTTTAAAAAAAAAAAACTCCCTGTATGTATGCCGTTTGCATCTAAGTTGGCAGTACTTCACTTCACTTCTCTGACGCTGATTGTATCTTGGTTTGACGTTGTATTTGTTTATATGTGACATTCCGTTAGTTAGTCTGTCTGTCTGATTGTCGAATTGGGCTTTCTGTCTTCAATTAACTTGTGCGCACTGAGCACTTTCTTTGACCACTTTGATGATGAGCACAGCTGCAGCAGTAGCTGAAAAGCACATACAGATACTCACTCACATAGTAAGTATACAAACGCAAGTGTAAATAAACGTACTATTCATAATGGACTCTTTGTATTTACACTGTATTAATATTAGCGCAATGTTCGTTCGCTAACAGGCTCGGCGCTCTTTGCTATATCCTTGCAGCATGTGCCAACGCCTTTTGGTATTTGTGTGTATCTGTGTGTGTGTGTGTATCTGTGTGTGTGTGTGTATCTGTGTGTGTGTGTGTATCTGTGTGTGTGTGTGTATCTGTGTGTGTGTATCTGTGTGTGTGTGTGTGTGCGCGCATATATTTGCTAAATGTACGCTGCTTAGTTAGTTATGCTGCTACATCGTTAAAGAAGAGCCTCTTGTTTTAATTGCAGGCGTTTGTATAGATGTATGTATTAATTTTCTTCCATTCAACATATGTATTGTATATGAAATTCTGTCTGTCTGACTGTGTGTGGCACTCGAATCTCAAACACACACTTCAAGATTAATACCGACACCCACTTTCAAACTAATTACATGCCTCTTAGGCAGCCGGAGCACACATTAAACTGCTTTAGACACCTCGCTTCGCTCGCCAAACATACTACACAGTCCGTCGGTCAGATGGTGTGACTGTTTAGTCGGCCGTTTTCAATGCAGCCCTCTTTACTCATTGTGGATATTTCTTAGCGAATGGCAACCGTTGCTAAGTTACGCGAAATGAGAGTTCCAGCCGAGTATTGGTGTCTCAAGTGCATAAGAGTGACCATCTTTTTCATTTAATGTGATTTATTAATTGAGTTATGAGTATGTAATAAATCAGTTGTGAAATATTAAATCGTTAAATAAAATATAATAAAATTCATGTACTATAAATAGTTTTTGCTTCGTCGATTTTAAATTGAGAATTTCTTCTAACTTCGTAGTATTTTTGGAGTAATTTTCTTGATAAATCACTCACTTTCTTTATAGTAATATGTCGTAATTGTATCAACCCTCCAACATAAATGGATATGTTTGGTGTGTTATCGGCTGGTTGTGCAATGAAATCGTCCACTAAAAACTCTATTCTTGTTTGCATTCGATACAAAAAAAATATTGCAAACAAAAACGAATTGTTTCCACCAGTTGTAAGTTGTGACTAACTTGGTTCGAAACAGGAAACAAGCAAACCGAATGAAAAGACGAGGCAAATGAGCAAACCAGAACAAGCTTTTCACATACTATTCCACAGTGCTGGTCTCGCCCGTCTCTTTCGCACTTTAGCTGCTGTTTAGTTTGCACTCTATAAGCAAAAAGTCAGTTTTTTCCCTGCATATGAGCATAAGTAGAAATGTATGTACATGTATACATACTAGAGCACAAACCATCAAATTCTACATGCAAATTATTGGAATAAGAAAACAGGGAAAGAATGCGAGAGTACACTCGTTTATTCTCACTTGTATTCAGTATAAATCACAACGATTTGGTTTTTGAAATATGCTCACTTAATTGGTTTGATTTGATTGATCATCCGAAAATATATTAGCCTATAAATGCATTCCTTATATTTCGAATGCATTTTTGCAGGGTTTTAAGACAAGTTTGAAAAATAAACGAACCTAAAGAATCATCAGACTCTTAAGGGACTACTGAAAAGCACTACTTAGATAAACGTGTAGTACAAACCCTAGAATATGGATAAGTAACTAATGAGACATGCGATCGGCTAATAAAACATCATTAAATCAAACAAAGCCAATATCAGTGTTGAATATGTTTATTTAATTTTGACTAAAAATATTCGTATATACTGTGGGCAGTTAAAAATGTTCATCTCTATTCGCAGAGTCCCAGTTATGCGAATTTAATGCAGTCTATCAAATACTACAGTGCTTGAGCTCAGAACCATGAATCGCCATACCGTCGATATAGATGATGTTGGGCGGCCTTACCTCACGATTTATTTAACGCTTGAGATTACCGTAGTGGATCCATTTTTCAAACACTTGCTCGGTATGGACGCTTATTAAGCTCAAATTTCGAATTAGAAATTCACAAATGTGTTGATGAGGAGTGGTTGACAGATGATGAATTTGACGTTTTTAAGACAATTGACTTTTCTATTGGAGAACGGCCAATAATATCCCAGCACTCAGTCTCACGTAATCTTTTGCACTTCAGTATAGAAATCTTTGTGATAGAAAACGATCTGTTGTGACTGGAAGAGTAATCTAAACTGTTACGAATTAGTTTATCGCTACTCGTGCGGATCAAAAAACGTCGGCGTTAAATCATTTAATATGCGTAGTTTGTGTTGAGTAGTTCTTCATAAATAAATCAAATTTAATGAAAAAATAACTTTTCTGAAGAAAAACTTATGCTGTTAAAGGCAAGGAGCACTCTTTTTAACCGAGTTGTAGGTTTTCAAAGTTGTATTTGGCATTACTTGGATTTGTATGGTTTCTAATGTCGATATTGGATTGAGATCTGATTATGTACGGTCCGAGTTTATAAAGTCTATGCAGATAGCTCATTGCAATTATTTTAAGACAGTTGTAGAATTGTTACATATGTTTGTATTTGCGTAAATATGTATATATCTGATACTTTTTCAACAAACTTCACATTGACAGAACAAGCATATCTAATTGATTTGCGCTGTTTGATTATGAATATTTGACATGTTCTGTTAAAAGCCAATACATATATATATATATATATATATATATATATATATATATATACTGTTTGGATAGATAGATGCATGTTGTAAATACATGCTACTGTGTTGTGTATGCATGTTTATATGCGCAAAAATATGCACATGGTCACTTTAGAGAATGTGTTTTACTGTCGGTTGTTCTTGTTTTCATCGCTGCTGGCTCTGTCATTGACGCGCTGACTCCTGCTGCTACATCTTACCCTTTCCCCTATCATCGCCCTATGCAATCCGGCTGCGATTATAGCTGTTGATTTTAATGCTTCCTCTGACCGATGCCAAAAGCTAGCTTTAATTTTCTCCATCCATAATCAAGTTGCAAATGCCGCATGTAAATATCAATTCAATGCAACATTTGATTGGCAATAATTGAAAATAGTTGTTTGTATGTTTGTAAATACTTTAGTAGTTGCTTTTTGTTGTTGTTGCTGCTGTTCAAATAGCATGTAACATAAGAAGCTCAAAGCAGCAGCAAATATCATACAATATAAGAGCAAGTAGTAAAGTGTGATTATTGCTATTTGTATCTTATATACTCGTACATATTTAACTACATACTTTGTATCTATCTACTTAATATTAGTACAATACTTTGTTGTTGTTGTTCTTCTTATTATTGTTGTTGCCATAGTTGCCTTTGAGTGTATGTATTTTATTAAAATTACACTCAAACCCAGCAGCTGATACAATAAAGATATTGCTGATGCTTTTATTGCTTCTGCTACAGCTTACTGCCATTGACTGACCAACCATACTACCCTAGCAAGTTTTTGTCATAATGATATCTTGTCATGCACAACACTCGTCAAATGGTTTTCACTTCAATATCATTCTAAACAGGGTCGAATGAATTATGCGCCTTCTCTGAATCATTGAATAGAAAATTCAAGAGTTGTGATTTGAAAATTTGAACAAGAGTAAACATTAACTTCAGTAAGAAAAAGTTTTTAGTACAAAAATCCAAGAGTTTAATGTGATTTGTAAAGATTTCTAAAAGTGTAGGATTGGTGAAAAACTGAGGGACTAGTTCGCGTATACACACGCAACCAGACAGAAGTCCATAGTCAGATGGAGTCGTCCTGTCGAGCTAATGATGAATATAAGTATGTATCGTACTTCCTGTTTCACACTATGTTTGAAAAATATAAAAATCTCTTCAATTGTATATAAAGAACATCGAAGCGCAGAAATATTGAAAGTTGCTATGCAAATTTTGCAATTTTATTGATTTCGAATTCTTAAAGTACGAGTATAATAAATTATCAAAGCGACAGGGTCAACAAGAATATGGGCATCTGATAACTCCGGCTCCAATGAAAACTCTTTGATCTGCTCCCTTACGATGGCTCTCGCTTATTTAATATATGACCAACATCTATACTTGTTAGATCTGGACCTATGTTTTATCTATATAAAAATGAAATTTTTGTCGTTTATCCTTTTATCCAATCGTTGTAAAAATGTATGGAGTGTGCTACCATCGATCAAGCTGTACATCATTTGAGTCCTGGTATATATGTAAAAAACACTTATCTTAACTAAAATAAATTTTCTTTGGTAGTCTGGTATTCTTATACAACACTTGTCTATGTTTTGTAAACATATTTCTAATAATAGTTTCGCTTATATGCCAGCGTTATCCATTGCTTAATCCGCCACTGTTTTAATCAAATTAAATTACGCTGCATTTCACTTGCTTATAAGAATTTCCTCAATTCTTATATGGAACAACAACAGCTGCTTGTTTTACTTCAACTTTAAAGCTATGAATCTGCAAATTGGCAGAAAATTTTCTTTTCAGCACGCTTATATCTTTTATTTGCTATTAAGCTCAGCTCACATCCTTCGCTACATACAAACCCCTGCTGTTCCAACTTGCCCGCAGTCATTGCTTTTATGGTTATCATATCGTATATTGACAAACATAAAAAATGTTTAAGTTGCATTAAACCGAACATAATATTCACTTCGTACAAGCATGTCTTTAAACCAATTTAAAATATATTCTTAAAGTTTGGTTTTTTCGGAAATTTCCATGAATTTCCGCTAATAATTTTAATAACTAACTTTGGTGGTTGATTACGATTCAAAAACTGTGTCTTTGGCGCACGACGAAGAATAAAATTCACGTGGATGATCCAAACGGTTCCAGCTCTAAAAAAGGAAGATTACATCGATTATTCGCTCCATTTCGTTCGCAATTCGGCCAATAGTCACCGGAGATATAGCCAATTGAGTCGAGTTACAGTCACGAGAACATATTCGAGAAGCAATTTTTTTAAATGATCCTCTTGTATGTAAAATTCACGTGGATGATCCAAACGAGAAAAGGAAGATTACATCGATTATTCGCTCCATTTCGTCCTCAATTCGGCCAATAGTCACCGGAGATATAGCCAATTGAGTCGAGTACTACGTTACAGTCACGGGAACATATCCGAGAAGTAATTTTTTTAAATGATCCTCTTGTATCGCCTTAGGACCACCAGAGAAACAACGAGTAAACAGTGGCCGACTTAGTCTCTCTGATTGGGATATCAACCGAGGCGAACATCTGACATCCGACACTTTAACACGAACAGGATCAGGCTTTTGACTTTAGTTCTAGCAGGGGACTGTACTATTGGCCAATTGGACCAACGAATTTGGCTTTTGTCAAACACATGGTGGTGAAGAGGACATGGAAAGTATACAACACTTCTTATGTCACTATTTTGCACTTCTAAGAAAACGCTGCCGATTTCTCCGCAACCATACTTTGAAGTTCTGGAAAGTTTGGCATAGCTATCACTGGCGAATCTGGAACGCTTCATTTACTCTACGGCGTGGTTTCCAATGCATTCAAATAAGATACCTTCCGCCAAATAAAAACGCCAGACAACATGTTCACATATGGCTCACTGATCTCTGGGTGAACTCAACCTGCGTCGATCGGCCTGATTAAACTAACATAATCACACTTCAAAATGGAGCACCCTTAATATATTTTGTCAAGATTTTCAACAAGCTTATAATAGCCTCTTATCCACTTTGTCTGAAGGGTATAAAAACTGAGGAAATGAAAGAATACATTTCAAAAGTCTTGTTGTTTGACTGTTTCATTCTGATTATTGGCATTGTTTGCCTCATTTTTCTGTTGTTGTTGGATTTGTACTTATTGTATTTGCATGAAATTATATAGATTGTATGATTGTGTATAAGTCTTTGACCGCTTTTTACCCCAAATCCTTCCTGCACTGATTATTAACATTCTCAGGAGATTAGCTGATGTCGTCGCCATCATCATCATCATCATCATCATCATCGACGACTATTGGCTATATTTGATTTCTTTATTGTAATTTCTGCTTTCTTTTCTTTTGTATTATTTTTTTATCCGAGTCATATTTAACTTTGTCTTTGTCTGATTGTCTATCTGTCGCCCTATTGGCTTTCTTACTTCTTACCGGCTAATCAGTGCAAATAAAGTTGCTGCCAAACTGTGGAAAAAAAGGGGGACACGCGCATCTGCAACGTGAAGAACCCAAAAGCCATAGAATTGAAGCAACCAACTGCAAAATGCCAATCAGAGCAAAAATTTGATATACCTTCCGGGCTTTTTCTTTTGTTTTTTTGGTTCTAGTTCTTGTTCTGTTCATGTTCTGTTCTGTGCTGCCAACTTGTGTTTTTCCTGCTTGGCGCTTTTCCGTATTTTGGCATGAGTGGCTTGAGGTCGATTAGGGTGTGTGTTTTTGTTTGTTTTACTGATATCGCGATTCGCTTTGATGCGGATTTATATCGCTGCTCGTCATCGATGTTCGATTTATTTATTTGTGCGATTATACTTGCTTGGATTTCCTTTGAAGTTACTTTAATCCAATCCAATCACAACCAACCGATCCAAGTCATACAGTTTGTCTTTAAATGCCATTTAACTTTTAACGCTTCGATTTGTGCTGCTTTAAATCTTGTTTTCGCATCTCGAAGATTTCAGACTGTCTCAGGTGCTTTGCAATTTGTGTTGCTTCTAACTAGTAAGCGAATATATATACGTATATACTCAAATGATAAGTAAATATCGTATTTCTAGATTGTCGATTTGATTTTTAAATAGCAGTCTATGTGCTACTTACTGATTTCTTTTTAAAACTCTTAGCAGAAATGCGTAGGAAATTTTGTACAATTCCATTGATGCCTCAGAAAAGCTCATTTAAATGAAATTTATGCCTTTTTCACAGAACTCTTCAAATGTAAGCTGATTAGTTGAGAAAATGCAATAATACGATGTAGCAGCTTTTTCTACGAGTATAACTTAATAGTATTTTCTTAAAAATTTATAAATGAGCTTTAAAAAAATATGGCTCAGAGCTGCGTGAATACTATAAAAGCACAACGTATTTTATAAGTAATATTAAAAAATTCTTATTAATTATCGAAAGAATGCACAGATATTATCCAAAGATGTTAGAGAAACGACAATTTATTCAAATCATGTTATGATTTCAAACATTTCTTATTTTATGTAGTTAGACATATAGATCAAAAAATTGTAAAAACATCATTCAGTAATACACAGTAATACTACTCGACAGACGGTGGGTAAATATAATGGATGAAAGTACTTGCTTGAAAAATGATTAATTGCATTATACTTTTAACTTTCAAGGAAAACTGAGAACTACTGAAAAAAATGGCGGTGCAACGCTCCCAAAGTAAAGTCATCTTATCTCTGAAACTATTTGAGGTGGAAATGATATCGTAGCAGCGGCAATCGGGTATGCAAAATCTTCATAGAACCGAAAGGGGTAGTGTACTAGACTCCGATTTTTCAATGGTTGAAATTAGCAGTGCTGTACCTAGGGAGTCTACAAGTATACCGTAATTTTAGTTTCTCAAAGTATTCTCTAGTCACAGAAATTGTCTCTCAGACAGACGGACGAAAATGGCTACACCGATTCGTCATCTCGCGCTGATCCCGAATCTATACAATTTATGGGGCCTTCGATTCTTCATTTGCTATGTTATACGTTCGTATTCTGCAACACTTGTTTGTATGCTTTATAACACTTGGATTCGTTCACTTGCATGGATATTGGTTGGTTCATGGAAATTTTTGGTATGTAGCCATCTGAACCTGCTTCTACAGCTAGTATAGCCGGTTGGCAAATTTGGAAACATGGAAAATTTTAATCGCCCTTTTTGACGACTCCAAATTTTTTGCTGTACGGTTTTTTTGAAGTTTAAAATTTATATCAACAAGCCAGCTACTGGCCCTGCCAGAGCTCTATACCAATATGCGATATGAAATAGCCGCTAAACAACCCGAACACACAAATGAAAAACGTTGGAAAATGAAAATTACGAGATAAACGAGCTAATTACACCATCCGTGGTAGAGGTGGAAAAAAACATGGGCCTGGTCAGGTTAAGTAGGACCACCCTGAAAAGCACTAGATCCGTCTAATAAGTGTTTATTCCTATACCGGAGCAGTTTGCCCAAGTGAAGAGATCCTTAAGTGCTGCCCCCTTACGATCACACAAACTTTGCAGCCTTTACAATGGCACAATTTGAATCTTTTTATACTCGTACCCTGTACAAGGGTTGTTAATATCGCAATTATATATCGATGTTTTTTAGAAGATGATGCCGTCTAATGTACATTTTGCTAGTAAAATCAACAGTGCTTTACCGAAGAGTAATCGGTAATGTAGCGGGAGCCTCTTGAAAAAAATTGTTTTCCGTCATTGCGACGACAGTCACTGATAGAAGCAATTGCTTGTGATTCGTAAAATCGATGTGTAATCGATGTGTTGGTTGCCTGTTAGCCGAGATTGCTGAGATGATGAAACTATGCAATAAGCGCCGTTGATTGTATTCCGAATACCAGTTTCCTTCACCAGCGAACGTTTTTCTAAAACTGCTAAAAAAAATACCCTTAAAAATCATAAAAGTATCAAAAAACGTTTTGTTTTAGGTTTTTTTTTTTTGCTATTCAGTCAGCACTAGCGAAATTATTAGCGTTTTTTCACTGGTGAAGTCCGTAAATTAGTAAAGGAGCATAGTGCGTGGTAATGCAGAGGGTAGTAATTGACCACCACGAAATCATTGTGTTAAATTAGCCAGTCAAACCCATTTAAATATAAGTGGAACTAGTGCTGGTTACAAAGGGACTAGTAAATCGCAAATCCTGAACTGGTTCTTTATACTGAAAAGGTACGGTATTTTGGTATATTTTGTATGGGCGATATTGTCAATATCAAAATTTCATGAATATTTTATTTTTGAAAAATTGTATCTATATTGATATGCTATGACTTTTAATATGACCGACAGTATCAAAGTCGATATTTTGAAAATGAGATCTTGAACAAAATTTCTACTTCATACTTAATCGCTTAAGTTAAATTATGTTTAAAACGAGTTTTACGCTTAATATTTATTAAAATCAATATCGGCAATTTCGATATAAGGATACTTTCGATATTATTTCGACCCAAATAATCAATATCGTGATATTTCCGATATCGATGGGTTTTAAAATAGAAATCCCTTCACCCTATACCCTTAGGGTAATAGGGTTTATTACATTTGTGCTAAAATTAGTATTGGTTGAACCCATACTCTACATATATATATTCTTTATTAGCATCAAAAGTCAAGCCGACATACACATTTCCGTCTGATCGTCTGTTTGAACGTCGAGATCTTGGAGACCATAAGAGCTAGAGCCTTCAAATTTGCATATTTAGACTTTTATATTCCCTCTTCAGATAAAGTTTATAAAATGAACGTGGTAGCCTTACTAGTAAGTATAAACTTGAACCCTGCCCCCACACACATTTTTTAATATTGTTATTTGCAAAGATGATAGATTTTACTTAATTATCGTCAGTCTTATATGTGTCTTTAAAACTATTCTATCAAATGAAAATTGGAGCTTAACCAGATCAAGTCGTATTTAAATTTCACTTAAGAAAGCACAACATATTATAACCTTATGCTAGAATAGCACTTACTTCACTTACTTCAAATAAAATTTAAAGTAAGGTTTGCTTAATTACGAGTATTATAAGCCCTACAGTACTCTTTGATTCAATAAATCCCAATAAGCATTCAAACAATTTACGCGTGTGTTCATAATTAACTAAAATTATAACTATACGAGTAATGTAAAACACATCTGAATCAAAGTTATTGTATCTACATATTTATGTAGTTAGTTGCAATTAAGCAAAAGCTACATCAAAACTTCAAAGTGAATTCCCGAGGCAAAAGACAATGAAACTATTCATTAAATCAATTACACAAAGTTTTCTTCCAAAACGAAGAGCAAATAACAAGCCAGCCAAACAACTATTGTACATACAATATACTCGTATGTAAGATACATAGATAAACAAAAACAACAATAATACACAGAAATAATAAACAAAGTGCAAACATTTGCAGCTAATGTATAAAATATGCAATAAGATACAATTGTTTTATTGCAATTATTAACAGTGCAATTACAAGAGTCGTTGGCAACGAGTATATTTTATGCTTAAGCTTTGTGTTTGCATTATAACTATAGTACTAGATACTTATATTATAAGAATTGTTTCACTGTTCGACGTTTATAAATTATACAATAGCAAAAGATACAAAAGAAGCAAGAACAACACCAGCAAAGTTATAATAAATATAAAAGCGCATCAAAGGATTTCATTCATTTTACAAATAATGGCATTGAATAATAAAGTGAATTCCAATCATATGGCAGCAAACAGATATACTAGATAGAGAGATACTTGCTTGCCTTTTCATCCATCCATCTATCCATCCATCCATCAGCTCTCGAAACTTGCAAGCATATTAAGTAACGCTCTGGCTGCTGATGTCGTGCGTCATTTGTAAAGACGGCGACGACGGCGACGACGGTTGCAGCTGAAATGTTTGTTTTAATGCAATCTATAAGATAGTGGTGGTGTGAGTAGTGTATTTGTATCTAGATACAAATAGTATCTATGCAATACTGCTGCTGCAGTATATATGGCTTCAACTGCCGCTACTTTGACTACAAGTGCTACTGTTCCTTCTAAAGTGAAATGGAATGGATGAAATGGAAATGAAATTGAAATGAATCAAGTATCGTTCGCTCGCTACACAAATTTTGCAAAACGGGAAGCGTTTAATTAAAAACATTTTGTATATACATTTGTTGGTTTCCTTTTTCAACAGAATGACTCCTGCATGATCCCGTGATGATGCTGTTCTTGTTTTTTTTTTTTTAGAGGTGTAGAACTTTGAATTAAATTAAAATACTGAGATTACATAATTTCAAACTGAAAATTGGCTTTGTTAGAAAGATAATTTTATACTTACTATTAGGGTTTAAATAAAATTTTGGGCTGGGTCGGATGTGACGAATTCTGGAAGTTCAATTTTCAAACCCTTTTTATTTACAGTAGACATGGTTAATCGACGATTAACATTCCCGAACTGAACCACGTTTTTCGATATAAATTTGCACAGATTTCAAGCGTTCTATTCATGACAAATGACAATAGCGTTGCCAGATCTGATCAATTTATGACAGGAAAAATTTAAATTTGAAAGAAAAAACACCCTGTAGTTGTGATATGAGCTCTTGTATGCTTGTCTTTTGCTCTTGGTAATAATATAAGCAAAAATATTTTTCCTCTGAGTTGCATGTGCGAGTATGTATCTGACGTACTTCACGTTGATGTCTAGGTTGCTGTTAATGATATTTAATGATGATGTTGTTGCAACATTTCGTGGCAGCATATTCGTGGAAATTTACTACAATTTGACACAAATTATATGTGTATGTCTATATGAGATACATTCATTGGCAGCCCATTGCTTTTGCTTCTCCTTCTGTACGTACCAACAGCATCCGACGTTCATGTTGTCAGATTCGCGCGTATCACATAAAATCCGTTTGCAAACGGTCTATATGTCGAGTTAGAGACATCTATATAGAAATACACAAACGTATATGGAAACAGACAGTCAATCCTATTAGTTTGCTGCAGTTACACCATTAAAATACCAACGTGCTACACCTCTCACACTCCTCGCATTCAATGTATCTCGTTAAATACGCACCGAAAATTTCTATTAATATGCTCGCTCTGTGTCGCCGTTGCTGTTTGTCGACAATAATGAGGTTCATGCCACCGCAACCTGCTGCCACTAATGCGCTGACAACGTTCTCGCATTGCACTACGGCTGTTAGTGGCAGATACAATGCAAAATAGCAACAAAAACAACAACACCAACAACCATGATAACAGCACCAGCGGCAAACATTCACTCAGCCATCATTATCATTCGTTGTCAATAGATTTTGGGTGGCACATCAGTGCTGAGCTTTAATTTGGCTCAATTCTTTGATCCGGTGTATATAGGTATACCTATTGTATACACTGTGGAAATGTGGAAAGCGATTAATATGTAGATGAATGAAGTATAATACTTAAGTTTTCGAAAATGCATAATCTACAAGTATATAGGTACAAGTTTATCAAACTGCATTCCAATAACACTTCAAAATAAGAGAAAATTCAATTATTGATACTTATAATAAAATCAAATTATTTTGGACTAAAACTTCGATCCGCAACACGCGCTTTTTACCTTGCCCCTTTTACATTTTTTATGTACCCGGATAGTACAACAACCTTACCAAGTTTCTTTTCGTTTTTTAGGCTGCTACACCTGATGTGGATCGCCCTCTATACGATTTGAAATTTTGTTTTTCTTGTTTTCGAATCAATTTTTTAAATATTTTGCTGAAACCCAGTATGGAAGCTTATTTTGCAACTAATCGCATAGAATATCCATATCAACATGCCATGTTCACTTTTACTGGTAACCCACATACTTACAAACCCAGTGCATCTCAAACATTTTTTATAGACCTCGTGCTACGAATCAATGTTGGGTTAAGTCATATACAGTCCCCTAAGCAAAAGAAATATGGAGAGATAATCTCCCCAATGGCGTAGCAACGCCTTATGAACCCGTTGCAAGTTTTTCCTCGGGACCTTTCCACCCTTATATGTTGAGAAGCAAAAAAAGTCCAAAAAGAATCAATAATTACAAATTTATAAAAAAAAGGTGTTCCCCTACTAGAGAGATAGATGAACAAAGTTTGTGTTTGTGTAAAATAATCCAAGCGGTATTAAATCGGTTGGATGATATTAGCATATTGATATGTATACAGTTGTTTTTAGTTTTATGGTTCAATAAGCAGCGTATGGATCTCCCATCCATCGATCCCAATGCCAAACACATTGCATCAGTTACAGTGCTCGGAAACTAAGAAATTTAATATGTTCTGACAGTCATCATGATCATCTATATCAAACTCAAAAAAATTTAAGGCATCCACACATGACAACATATTTGTTGCTCCGTATCTCCCTAGTACGGGAGCTATAGTTTGGCTATGGGTTGGCATGAGAACAATCCGCTGCTCTGAATTAACTTGTAACAGAACTTTGCGGACCTGTAATCCACTTAGAAACAGTAGACTGAAAATCTGCAGACTAACAGTAGACCTATCGCGATACTGGTGATTGTGCATTCTTGGGTCTCGATATGGGTGCAAAATATTGGCGAAGTTACAAGAAAGAGTTTGTTGTTCATTCACATCTACCTTAGATTTCATAAAACCCCAACGAAATAAATCGTACGGCGTTATATCGCATGATCTCGTTTGCCAGTTGACTCTCTGCAAATCGTTGCTCCAATAAATCAATTGTTTCATGCGTGGCGCCGTCTTGCTGACACCACATGTCGTTCAGATCCAAAGCGTCCAGTTAAGGCCACAAGAACTCCGTTATTATGTTCATGTTACGAATGTCATTCACAGTCACTGCATTAACTCCATTTTTTGGCAAGAATATTGAACCTGACTGTTGTAGGAACGCAACACATCACTGCATATAATTCTGAATTCCCATGAAATAAGTTGCTAAGATTTACTAGTTAGATATATGGTATATCTATATTATAGGTTTGATAAAAGATTAAGGAAATTATTTTCTTTTAATATACTATTAACGTATTCACATCTAGTCTATTAACAGCTTAATAGATGGGAAAATTAAGAATTACTTCCTATTAAAAAATGGTTTGAAGAATTTTTAAACATTTACAATAAAAGCTACAAGTAAACACCGACAGAGCTAAATTTTGGTGGAGACCTTGGGTATCTTATTAGAAATAAAGTATCAAAATTCCCCACCGATCCCATGTGTGCTAAAAAAGTTATTCGGGGTCAAAATTTGAAGTTTTTTGATTTTTTATCGAAAACGGTAAGTTTTATCAAAAACAAGTAGCCTAGACAAAAATTATAGATCTTAAAATTATCTACAAAAATGGTTATTATACTTTTTTTCTAATAATCACCATTCCTGAGATATAGCGATTCTAAATGTTGAAGGAGTCACGTTCTACATGATCAACGTTTGTTCGATCAACCTCAACAATAATACAGAGTCTATAGGTATCTCTTCTTCGTGAACTTTCACGGTGCTACTCGCAGCTAAAAGAGGGAATACTTTTTCAGAGCGTTTTAATGTTATATTATTGAATGTTTGACTTGTCATTTTAGACATGGGAGCAATCCCAACTTCAGAAACTTTATATGGCAATTAATCTTATTATCACCGACGACTCCAGTAGCAATAGATATAATTTTGTTAATTTCGAGAAAATGATAATGTGATGAAAACCACTCAAGAAGTTTTTTGATATCTTTAGCACCTTTTTTTTACTCACGAATCACTTGCTTCTACATGCTGTTCTGTTGTGTCCATTCGAACATTAGCAAGAACTTTCAATCCGTCACACACAGTATTCATTGCATGCATTCCGTAAACCCATTTGCTTATTACACTTTCTTTTGTACTTCTTCCTCGAGAAATACCTCCATCTGTCTTCATTGATTGTTCGATTATCATGTCCGCTGAAGTTCCACAACTAAGTTTATCAGAACGTCGAACAGTGAAATTCCTTCTGTGAACCTTTGATAAACACTGGGATCAATTACCTCCTCTAATTGAAGCATATCTTGCAAGTATAAGGTAAATTCCCTAATGCATGGAAGTAAGAAAGTATTTCTTTAACGCTGTACAAATGAGCTTGCCAATCTCCCATAGGGTCTGCTCTTATAAACTCCTTTGCAATGGACACCATCCGAAAATATTGTACCCGAGAAATCGTATCTGCTGCACATGAAGGGTCTGAATTATCGAAGATTATAGTAAGACTGGGAGGATTTCATTTACTTATGTCATTTTTCGGAGCAATAGGTTATATCATGCAAGGAAGTGGTTTAAAAGAAGTACTTGCTGAGATTTATGCACCTAAGTCTTTAGAAAAAATGCTTAATGGCCATGCTTACGCGAGGGCAGTTCGAACTCATATTCAGCTCACTTTAGCATTAAGAAAATTAAAAGAACTAGTTATTGATGACGTAATGGATGCAAATCTTATTATTACTGTTGAAAATATTCTAAATAAAACTTACTTGATCAGTTCAATCAAAAATTAATGGAATATCAGTAACGAGCACCAACTGCACAATTATGGGTACAATATTTTCGATTGGTGTCCATTGCAAAGTAGTTTATAAGAGCTGAACGTGTGCATATCATGTAGAACGTGACTCCTTCAAATTTTAGAATCGCGTATCTCAGGAATGGTTCTTGTCTGGGCTACTTTTTTGTTATAAAACTTACCGTTTTCGATAAAAAATCAAAAAACCTCAAATTTTGACCCCGAATAACTTTTTTAGCACACATGGGATCGATGGGGACTTTTGACACTTTATTTCTAATGGTGTACCCAACGTCTTCACCAAAATTTAGCTCTGTCGGAATTTTTGTTATTTGAAATGTCTATTTTGACCGAACTATTAAAACTAATGAGAGAAAGTAGTTTTTGAAGCACTAAGCTGTAATGCACGCGCGTTCACAGTGCTCTGTGATTACTTATAATATACAATTTTAATCGACTAGGTGTGAATACGCTGTATGTGTAGTTCATATGTATGTTCGTATTTTTTGAATTTGACACGACTTGCTTAAATCACAATAAAACTTTCCTGGGCTCACTCGTCAGCTTAATTATTACAAAGAGGCTCCTTAAATGTTTTGAAGTTTACCATTTTAAAAATCGCCGCAGTGTAATTTGCCTCAATTTGCTGTTATTTAATATTCGTGCAGCGTAACTACTTTGTATGATTATTTTCAATACAGTCGATGCATGAAGAATGGTTTGAGTAGGGGACCAGGATGTGGTGAAGGTGGGTCATGCATGCACACGTTTCTATGGTATGCATGGCCAATATTGATTTGTATAGCTTTAGTGTTGCGCGTGTTGCTGCTCTTTTTTTTTTTTTTTTGTTTAGGTAGATAGATTCGAGGTATTTTTTTTTTTCAAATCGCTTTACTGCAACTAAATTTGAAGTTGCTGCTGCTCTAATGAGGTTGATATTGTTGTTGTTGTTGTCTCAGTGCTGCATGCTGCACTTCATGCGCTGCTATTGTAGCTGCTGCCTCAACCGCTGCCACTGCCATTGGCAGCTTTTGATGCAACAGAAAGCAACTATGACACTGTATGTGTATGTGTGTGTGTATTATTAATGCTGCTTATTAATTTGTTTTGTTTGCCAACACACACAGATACTATACTCCCACTAAACCATTGTAAGTATGCCTGTGTGCATGTCATGTTGCTTTTATATCAAAATCCGCTTGCAACGCTGAACATTACTGGTATCTAAGTATGTAGTTGTATATATTAGTATCTGTGTGCGTAAATTTGTTTTTAGTTGGTTAATATTTTGGCGCAGCTTTTGGTTTTGATATACTTACATGTATAAGTAAGTACAAAATGACGCACATTTTCATGTGAACTTACAAAGCCGCCTACATTATTAACTACACTGGATCTCTTACTCCCGGAATACTTCTTTTGCTGCTGCTGCTGTTAATGTGTGTGTATTTGTATCTGTGTGAGTGCTGCGTGTTTATAAGTGCATTATTATGTTGATTATTCCGATTATTATTATCAACAACAACAAAAGCGACATACTCCATATAAATACATACAACAATGTCGTCAAATTGTTGTAGTTGTACTTGCTTTTGCTTTTTGTATTATACTCTAATATATTTGATTGTATGCAATTGTTGTCAACATATTGCCTATTGTCGTGTGTATATATGAATCTAGCTACTACACTAACTGCCCGCTGAATGATGTTTTGGGGCGTGTTATACAAGGGTTGTACTAAAAGTTGTTACATTAACTATGAATAATACTTTGGATAACACGCCGACCACTTAACCTAACCTAAGTCAGAAAGAAAGTCAATACTTACTAATACCAAATATGGGTTCGAGAAATTTATAAATTTTTCACCTCAGTTTATTAGGCAAAACGCTTACTTTCAATTAGTGTAAGATTTCTTTTCTTTTTTTAAACATTTCTTTTTCAAACGGGCTTCCAACTATTATGCTAAACCAAGCGATGTAGCTCCCAACTCACGTATATTATTTTCTTTAGTGGTACGTGGTTTTTTTCTTTATGGTGTGTTTCTTTGTTGTACTCACTGGGCTTCTCCATGATTTGGTCGACCCTTTTGACTGAAGCCACACCCATACTATATCCTATCAGTGCATCCGTGTACAGCTCCAGCCGTTTACACAGTACGCAGGACAGAGTTTTATAGCCAATTGTAAGTAGACTTATTCAACGGTAGTTCTAGCAGGTATCGGGTCTTCTTTCTTGGAACAGAATCACCAAATAAATATCTGTTTATATTTATGCGGTGTAATGACAATTCGTTATTTTCTGCGAAGAAATTTCTAAAACTTGTACTTTTAATCATCAATTCGTCTCCTATTCATTCTTCATATTTACTGGATCATATATCCGTTTGTAAAACTATAAGAAGTAGCTTATTTCCACAAAGATCTGATGGTTATGTTTACTATATACAAATATTAAAATGGTGTAACTAGTATTGGGTTTATTTTTACTATGCTACAGAAGGAACTATCCAACTAATAGGTACAATTTAGCTTCATATGATTGGACTATTTTTCATAGATTAAAAGAACTGATCTGCTTAATGGCCGTTTCAAAAAATTTTGCATTTAATATGATTACTATTTGATAAGAAACTTAAAGGTGTTCAATCATAAATAGTGCAGATTAATATATCAATCCAATGAACGCTCAAAACTTTTAAAAGAACCCACATGCATCCCACCCAAATTCATGCAATGCTTAGGCTGGCAGTCCGTCCCTTTGGATCGGATCTGCGTCCGTCCGTATGTCCGTTTGTATCCCAAGCAACTTGCTGCAATTCAATACAATAAGACGGCGACCTACGACTAATGACATCTTGGATGTTGCTGTTTGCAGCTGATACTATTATAGACACGCACGCATACAAGTGCACAATTGAAATTTATAATTAGTAGACACAATATGATTAATACTTCCGAAGTTATTATATTTTGTTATTGTGCGTCGACATCGTCATCTCTTCGTATGTCCGTCCACCCGTCTGTCTGTCTGTATGTCCGTCCGTTGTTAAATGTCTTATTGTTATTACGATGATTGTGGGTTGTTGGACTGTGCCGCACGACGAAGTAAATATATAGTATCGTATAAAGCTAAAGCAGCTTTTGCTGCGCGTGAATGCGTTTGTCTTTGCGATTGCGTTGTGAAGTATCTAAAGTTAAAATTGAAAACTTTAATTAGAATTGTCGTTGTTGTTGTTGCTTCTATTGTCATAGTTGTTGTTGTTGTTGTTGCTATTGCAGACAAGACGCATTGTCACTTGTTGGCAAGATTTGCTCTCGAGCTTAGTACAAAACATTCAAAGAAAAATATTGGGTGTATTAGAAAGATTCCGACTTTTTTTTCATACTTTTGTCTATAAAAATCCTGGTTTATCTGTGGTTGAAACCTCAAATGGTTTTTTCGCAGTTATGAAATTGTTGAAATATATATAAATGTTTGCGCTTGGATCATATAATTGCAATTGATTTGCCTTCCTTGTAAATCTTTCCCGTAGTCTTCAACCAATTGGAAGTGAAAGATGAATAAACATACTAATAATTCCGTTAGTTTTCCTGCTTAACACGGGTTCGTATCCACTAATCCGTCCAATTTATGATTTTTTAATGTTTTTGGGAGTCCTTCGTCACTCTATACAGAAACAAGTAAGGGAGAGTCGGATGTTCTGAGCCATATTTTATTTTTTTTTTTTCAAGAAGCTTGATATATATGTGAAAAACTAGCTTTAATGCTTAAGTGTCAACACTTCACTTTGCAACATTCGCATGGTATGGACAAAATTTTGCATTTTACAAAACTATATTTTTTTGGCAAAAAGAAAATTTGTTAGAATACCACGATTCAAATCTGCAAAGTTTTCCAGGGAAGTCTAGACGTAGCTTTTCATTGGCTTTATTTCACATTTCGATTTTTTGGCTGGTGTATTTCGTCCGAAGTGCACCACTTTCAGTCATGTACAGCAGAGTCTAACGGAATACCAATCATTATACGCCGCTACTACCATCGGTCCCATTTGCATCAAATGTAGTAGCTGCATAATTTACGCCTTGCATTAAGTCAGGGAAACGAAAACGTTGGAATTAAGTAGCGTTGTTCCTTTCGATTGAAAACCGTTGATCAGAGCATTAGATTCGGTTTGGCCAAGCCGTGAATGTAACTAAAATCCACTGGACCATAAACAAATACATATAATGGCTGTAATCTGTGACTGCAATGAGGCGGAAATGATAAAGTTGTCACGCCATTTTCAACGACTAAATCTAATGCCGCCACATATAGAGCAATAACAACGATGGCCTGTTTTTCGATGAATTTGATTGTGTGCTTCATCCATGTTAAAAACACCTGTTGTTACATCTAACCGGACTAATGTTCAACGACTATTCAGAATTCAGAATATGTTGTCTCTATGCATATTCCTTGGGATAATGAAATTAACAGAAGCCCAACCACCATCTTCTTCTTCGAAACTACGTATGTGAAAACTGAGTTACCAGTTTCACAATAATTTAACACTAATGATACTTGGCATTATATTGGCTAAAACCGCAAAATAGCAGTGGCACATATCACTCGACACTAGCGTAGTAATATCCGCAATGAGTTTATTAGATGATGTTGCCAGAAATTTGATCTGCAAATGTCTAACAGATATCTGATTCGGGCTATATGGGTTTAAAAATTGTAGATATAAGTGACAAATAGCAGTATTGTAAGCATGGCACCCGCATTATTTAATTTTATCTACGCATGGATAAGAAGAATCTGAACGACTACCAGACTGACGAACGGGGGACGGACATGGCTAGATATACTCTGGTTTCGATGCAGACCAAGCTTATATATACCACGCTTCCTTCTGTCTGTTACAAAAATTCGCACTAACTTATTATGGCCTTGTCCCTTTGGGTACCGTGTATAAAAAAAAAACCATGAAGCTTTCTAATACACCCAAAATATATTTCAATTTAGCCAAGTGCCATCATCCTGTCTATCCTATGTGTATCTTTCTCCTTCTTATACTTGTATCTCTTTTTCGCTTGCTCCATTTTATTGCAGCTGCCAATCAACTTTTCAAGTTGAAGTTGACGACGCGTGTTTGAAGTTTAGAAGTGCACTTTTAATAGTTTAAAGTTTTCTCAAAATCAGTTAAGTATAAACTCCCATCCTTTAGTGTTGTTGTGTCCAATATTTCTCAATGCATTGCGCTACTCTTCTCTATTTAATTTTTATATATTTTATTACCCCCCTGCAACTTAAAACTTTTAAAAACTTTTCAAGTGGTAGTCGCAATGTAGGTGGGTGTAAAATATCAATCAGTACGCACGAGTTTTCCCACTCACTGGCGTTCTAAACTTTTCTTTTTTCATTCATTTTTCAAGGTGTGGCAATTTGTGTCTTTATAAGCTACATTAACTATTTCCTGTTTAAATAGTTTTAATGATTTTTGAACCCCATCACTCATTCACTCACTCACACTCTTTTCTTTTCAGTGAATAATTTTTAACGCTCTACTGCCATTAAAATTACTACGCCGCTCAACGGATGGTTGGAACTTAGAGCGGAACATATTTTGCTGACCATCAATTAGGTAAGCCGCAAATTAGTTTAATTTCTTTTTTCGATAGGTTTTATTTTTTCAGCATTTCATCATGTGGCAGCTAAATTTAAATTTATTGCTATTGCAAAATAAAACGATTTGAAACGCGAAAAATTACTCAAAAATATTATGCGCCATAATTAAATTATGTAAAATAGATGGAAAAAATGATTTTCCATACAAAATTCTAATAATCGAATTTTGGTTTTCCGGCTGCCTGACTTACAAACTGACTTACTCGCTTACTCGCTTTTTGATAAATGTTCTGTTCTTTTCTGTTGAATTTGTTGTGAGTTGTTCGTCGATTCGTTCTGCTTTTTTAAAGGGAAGGGAAGGAGAGCTGTTGCTGTAGAGTCTATAGTCAATTTCATTATCGTTTCGTTAGGCTTTCATTCGTTCTCAAGTTCCTTTTTTATATTTTTGGAAAATTAAGAACTTGAAATGCGTAACATATCAAGCTTACATGCCATGGAAAGTTAATTAAGAACCATGAAAATTACATTATGGAAATTTGAATTGAAGTCAGTCGTAACTGACAAGCGAATATTGTCAGAGTGGAGGAGGGAAAAATATGTTTGAAAATTTCTGATTTGAGAGCTTTGTATTTGCTGCAAATTTTAATGTTTTAAAGCAAAAACAAAAGTCGAATTTCGAATTGTAAACATTTATGTAGAGATTCAATATTTCGAATAACTGATTTAATGTATTCACGTAAAGGTAAAAGAAATCGTACTCTTAGCATATTATGCATATTACTTTAATGCTTTAATGTGAATCGTTATAGTTCGATTGTATTAAAGGGTAATACCTATACGCAAATCAATTTTAAATAATGAACTGTTTGGTTATTATTGAGCGCGTAAAACGAAAAAAAAAATGAATTCTTAATTGACTCTTCGCTAAAAACTAAGGCAGCTACATATTAAAATTTTTTACGGTCAATTTTACAACCGTTTTATTTGAATCATATGTAACTTTTTTGGCAATCGCTACTCACCAACGAATCAAACACACATATACTTTACATAAAATGCAAACGCACATGCACAAAACGTTGAAAAACTGTGGTCCCAAAAGAAATGGTAAATTCTGTGTTTTACTTTGTATGCGCTTCGCTGTTATTTTGGTGACTCTCTCTGAAATTGTTGTGAGTAGCGCTCGGTGAAATAGCAATAACAACAAACTTAAAAAAAAAATATAAAAAAATTATTCCTAGATTACGGTCGACCGCAGGCCATACATACTAGTATAAAACAACTCTTCTTTTGCTGAGCTATTCTGGGTATTTTCCATTGTAGATTTGAGTGAGCAAACAAAAGTTGCTTAGTTCAGGAGTAGACATAGTACATATATACATAAACCCTGTTGTACCTCAATGAATCGTGTATGTACGTTTCAAACTTTCATAAAAAAGTGGGTATCGGGAAACGCCCGGCAGAAGCGAAGCCTGTATGTTCTTTGGCACACTCTGTACTCAATACGGCTTCAATGATTTTCTATGGTATCGTTAGATTCGTCATAATTGCGAGAGTCACAAATGTTATAACAGTATTGTAGCCTAAACGGCCAACGGTACATAAAAATATTATACGCTATTTCATTCCCGTAATCAAGACGAATTAACGAACGACACCTTATATGTCAAAATTCATTAAGAATATACTTTTGCACATACATACAATACTCAAAACATAACCCTTCTTAGAGCATGTCGGATAAACAATTTAAGATTAATTCTCAGAATGACCTGACCTGGCATAGCGCCTGTACTTTTTAAATAAATTTGTTTCTGACAAGTTCAAAGAAAAAAACCCATTATATGTAAGTATAGGTTTCAAATTCTGGTTTTATCCGAATGCTTACTTAAAAATTTTAAGTACGATTCGTACTCAATTTTCTTGAATCAAGGATCAACCTATAAATCAAGCGCAGAAATAGTACTTAGACTAAGTATAAAATTCTTGAAATAAGTATAAAAATCTAATTCTAAGAACAAATCTGTACTCAAGTCAAGTACAATAGTCTCAGATTGTCAAATAAGTCTTTTTGACTTGAAGTAAATAGAAAATTCTTAAATCAATCTGTGAGAGCAAAATCACTTTACTCTCTCAGCTGCTCCAATTTCTTCACAGTGACAGTAAATTGAAAAAACAATGAGTTATGATTCGCGGCATTAAAGAGCGCTAAATTTAACAATTTCAACACCGATCTTGAACCAAGAATTTTTACTTGGTTTAAGAAAATCTGTACTCAACATACTTTTCATACCGCTATGGACGGAATTCATAGTTTTTTCTTCTTCTTTTTTTTATCGGTGTACCATCTATTATTCTATACTGTCAAATTTTGAGCAATATGCATCATTAAGACACAATAAATGTGTACTGAAATTAATTTCAAGCGGAATCATGTGAGAACTTCGATGTAGTACTTGGCGTTAGTTAACCGCATTGTGGCGTTTCGCACATCATGATTCCATCGCAACACATCAGAGGGCAAGCAGTAGTTGAAACAGTGCGTTTCTCTGGCTGGATCGGCGCGGCAATCTACTGATATCTGTCCGACTGGCTGCCTTTCATGTTTGCTCTCAATGGCTGTCAAACACAATATTAATGATGTATATTGATACAAATTTTACTGTAGTCTATTGTCTTAACAGTCTTCCTTTGACCCATAGACATTTATGCATGTCATATTTTATAGTAATCCGATCTAAAATAAAGGAGAAACATGGTTCTGGGGCCTTCTAAGATGCCTTGCTAAGTCACTGATGCAAATGTTTTGATGTCGCATAAATCGTACAATTGAATAAAATTTATTCAAATTTAAACAAGATAAACTCATAAGAAGAGTGTTTTTTTGCAAATTGTGCAATTTTTACCCTCCATATTTTCTTATATTGCATTTCAACAGAAACCAAAATATAATCAATTAATAAAGAATATTCTCTTTCATTTCTTGCTTCGCGCAATTTATACGAACAATAAAAGCACAAAACTAAAAATCTCTGTGTGTGTGTGCGAAATGTATCTGTTCGTGCTTGGATTCGCATGAGAAACAGAAAACCAAGTGTGTAATTTGGCCTCATATCTCAGCCGCGGCCATGGATGGATGGTAGGAATGTCTGGATTTACTTGAGCTCAATTTGAGCGTTCGTTCTTTTGTGCTTTTCCTGCATTAAATTGCTAAAAATTGCTTAATTAGTCACGGCGCGCGCGAAAAATTATGATTAAGAAGAACTTCGCGTTGTTGTTCTTAAGATGTATATTTCTCATATTCGTAGTTGTTTTTATTTAGTTTGCGTTCTGCTATTTATATTTCACTTTTTTCGTTTCATATTTTATTTTATTTTTTTTTTTGTATGAATTTCTGAAATTTGAGAAATTGTTTTGAGGCTGTTTTTGTTTGTGGTGTTATTTATTAATTTATGACTACCTGGGTGGTGTAGCATATTGTATATGGCAGCCAAATAGCCAGTCAGCCGGTGTTGGTTCACTTTATTTATTGCTATTCATTTTTTATGAAAATCATGCACAAGCTGTTTGTTCTCTCCAAACTCCATTCGTCGACGACGACACCAATCCGGAACACTGAAATTGTGAAGTCAGTCACTCAGTCACTGGTTGTGAGTGAACGAACGATCTATCGATCCAACGAATTGTGAGTCAGGTGGTACCACCGGCTTGGCATGAATTGTATTATGTATTTTTAGTTCGAACAGGTTGTTTAGCACTTAAAGTGTCGGCGGCGGCGGCTACATCAACATCAGCATACATACCTATATATAAGCACACATAACAGATGGTTTAGTAATTAGGCTTCTCATTTTATTGATTTTTATGCTAAGTAATTTACAAGCAGCATTTTGTATTAATTTGTTTTATAGAATGTTTTGAAGTTGTTTGTTATTTGTACGAGTATGCTTGCAAAACTTCTTCTGTAACAGTTGAAAGAAACGCCCACTTTTTTAAGAATTACAACATAATTAGTAACCATTTTCATAAATTGAACATTTTCGAGTACATAACTAATTCTTGAAGTACTAGTTTCAAATATTTCCAATTTATTGATTTCTTTCTCAAGTTTTGATACCAAAGCTCGTGTTTTATGACATTGGTCCAATCTTCTCTAGCTTCTAAATCTTCACTTTTCAAATAGCTCAGAATATTAAAGAATCAAAAACTTAAATCGTGCACGCGATTCAGTTATGCTGCAGGCATCAATGAAGAATACGGAATGCGACAGCAAATTAATGCTTTTCAAAACTTCTACTGAGAGTGCAACCCTAGTGCAAAATGTTGTATAATACATATCTCCAAAAAATGGTCACACATATATACGTACCTATAAGTATATGTTCGTTCATCCCTTTTGTGGTTTTAAAAATAAAAGTAAATAAAATACGTAAAATTTTATTTTTGATAACCTTGACGTTATGTTTGAAACGCTATATCGGGATCTATTGTAACAGTCGATGCTTTTTAAATAATTTTCAACGGTTTTTTTAACATTGCGGACGGTTTCTTGGCCACTACTTGACGAATGTCGGCTTTTAAGTGCTCTAAAATTTGAGGATTATCCACACATAAATATGGTCTTGAGAATTTTCAGCTCTTATAAATTGCGAAAATTTAGCTACATCGCTGCTAAAAATGTACTTAGAAAAGTGGATACGCTAAAATTACCGCATTTCTAATAGGTTTCAACAATTTTAACGCGTTGTTCGGTAGTCAATCGATCCATATTATCGTAAATGACAGACAATAAACTACAGAAATGACATATGAGTTTTTTTTTGGTTGACTCGAGCCCAATACAGAACAATACCAACAACATTTCATTCCCAAACAATATTTATTTGCCGTTGAGGCACATATTTCGAACTTTGTAACATCATTCTACGATAGTATGAAGCATTTTTTGCTACTTACTATAACATTGTACGCCAGATACACGAGTATACCCATATTTATATGTTTTGACCCCATTTTCGCTCTTATGATGCAATCCCACCGATTTTCATGAAAACTATTCCATTTGAAATACATTTATTTGCTCAGCTTATCGGGTGTACAAATAAGTTTTAAGGTTTTTTTTTTTTAATTTATTCAAAGAAATGGAATGTATTTTATTCAAAGTATTGTTCATCTTTAGTTACCGACTTTTCCTCATCTTTCAGTCAACATACGGATTCCGCGTCGAAGAAATTGCTCATCATTTGAAGTGATCCAAGAACCGATTCAAATTTTAGCTTCTTCGTAAGAAGTGAAGTGCTGCTCGGGCAGGCCATGAGTCATCGATCAGGATAAGCGGTAGTCGGAAGAAACAATGTCATGTAAATACGGCGGGTGGTTTAGGATATCCCATTGAAACACCCTCTTGCATGTCTTTTGGCATATTGGGGGCATTTGAGCTTCAACGCTCGGCTCAATTTTATCATATGTTGTTGGTAACGTTCCCCAGTGATGGTTTCAGTAGGCTGGAGTAGCTCATAGTAGATCACTCCGAGCCATAAATGTTCGGTTTGCCCGTTAAGTTGATGCCTATTCTTGCTTATCCCATGATTTTATGCACTTTGAATTGTCGTAGCTGATCCACTTTTCGTCTTTGAAGCATTTACGTCATATTTTGTAAATCCCTCAAAACTTATTTGTACACCCAATATAGTTGATTTTATCAAAATCAGTTGGATATTTTGAACGCAAAAATAGTCATCCATGCACACCCTTTACATCAAATACGTAATGGTCCAAACTATTGTGATCCAAAGTTTTCTCGACCGTTTTGCAAAAAAAAAAAAAATATCGACATCAAATCCAATCGTTTCAAATACTCGTAACCTTTACCAGTGACAGACAATTTGTGACAGTCAAATTTTCGTTCTCGATAGTTCGATAAAGAGATATAGAATTTGGAATACTATTTTTTGTGTCATTTCCATTTTGTTTCACACACATAATTTTAATTATTAAATTCCTTATCTAATTCGAAATTACTTTTTCATAACAAGCTTAATTCCTTAAATATAATGTAGCTCTAGCTCAGGATTAGGTTTTGGTTTTACAAATAGCAAACAATTAACGAACTTTTCTCGAATTATATTGGCATGCCACGAAAATTCTTCGCAAAGTTGCCGCTTTAGCAAACGTTTCTTTATGTGTCGGCTGGGTACACCTTACACACACATTTTCTTCCTCTCTTTCTTGCTCTCTCTCTCTCTCTCTCTCTCTCTCTCTCTCTCTGCCTGCCTACGAACGGAGACACATTTCAAACGCTGTTAAAGAACATCGTGCGACATAACAAACAGATAACCGCAAGAAGCATATGCACACACATTACCGCTTCTGCTGTGTGAAACCTTAAAAGTTGATTTCGTTTCCTTGTGTTCAAACGATCTGTTTGTATTTGCGCGTGTGAATTTTGTATTGCTCCAAAAGTACTTACCTTACATGCTAGTAACTTTAAGGTTTATAAAGAAAATAAAAATATACATAAGTCGTTTACTTGAAGTTAAAATCAAGAGGAGATTAAGCCTGCGTCATACTGCTATAAATATGTGAAAACTTTCAATCCGTTTCGTTCCACTTTAGCTATATACTAGAAAGAGCATAAAAACTTAATTTTTTTTTTTTTTTTTTTGTCAATATAAAAATGTTGTCTGAAAAACATTTCATTTGATTGCAGAAATCCAATTTCCTTTTCATAAATGCGAAATTCAAGCATATGCAAATGTATATTGAGAGCAGTAGATTAATTTTAAATTTAAATGGTAAATGGCGTTGAATATTAAAGGGCTTAATTGATTTTTTAATTAATTTATAGAATAGATTTTATTATATCTACGGTCGTCATCATCGCCGTCGTCGCCGCCGCTGTCGCCATTTATAGCTTTTGAGTTCTTTAATGTTATTTAATCATAAATTTAGTACTTCATTAGGCAATTTTATATTTTATGCTTGACAGAGCGTTGAGTTTGAGACGATTCCATTGGTTTTGCTTTTAATTTTTTCGAATATACTACTACTCGATATAATTTACTTAAGCAGCTTTTTGGTTTAATATGCGCATTTTAATAGATTTGTTCCACTATCGTCAAGACAATAAATTATAAAGTCAGTAGAGAGCAGTATCTGGCAGGCGAACTGCGACTACGCGTCGTTGGAGACGATGACTTTGAGTGCTGCCAACTTCACTTGCCGCATCAACCTGCCGCCAATTCAAGATTTTAGAAGACATTGACTTGACTGCTGCGTCTCCATGCAGATGCAGATGATGCAGCATAGCGTATCGCATTCGAGTTGAGTTAAGTTGAAGTTGAATTGAGTGCCGCTCGCTAAGATGCAACTAATGATAAGCATTGAAGATGTGCTCTCAGATGCTGCTGCTGCCTGCCATTCCATTTAGATTTCTCCTCTCGCTACCCGTTCTCCTTGGTATTTCGATTAAGCCGCTTACTAGCTTTCATTCATACTGCCGTACCGTGAAACGTTTCGGGAAGAGGCGTTGATTTTTGGGTGTATCTACAATACTATATGAACATCATCATACCAACCTACCTACTTATGCATTCTACATGTATGCAGACTTCCGTCGTCATATCTTCTTGCTTCGACATCTTAATGCTCAAAATTCATATATTCCCAAAATTTTCATATGCGGTTCGTATAGATATGAGGACGGTGTGTGTGGGTTGTCTGTTTTTCTTTTGTTGGCTTTTGGGGTTTACTGGTTTTGAGCGCATCGTGTGAAGCTGTTTGTATACTTTACAGTTTATTATTCATATAATTATCACTCCAAATAAATGCGGCAAGGCGCTTTGTCGGCAAATTCTTGTTGTAGATACATACTTATTTTCACATCTCAAGTTACGTTGAGTCATTCTTGGCTTGGAGTTGCTTGAGTTTTCTTCATCTTGTATGTACTTTCAAACCAGTTAATATTGTCATGTATCTCATTAGATTGATTGCTGTCGAGATTTGAAACTGTCCATTTGGCTTTTAAGGCGAACTGTCTGTCAAAGGCGGTACATAGTACAATATCTAAAATGCTTAATTGACTCATCTGTCCATGCGTTCTATGTTTTATGCTTTGTATCTCAGCGAAATGGTTTTTTTTTTTTTCTTATTGATTTATGAAAATCTTGCCATGTGTCAACTTTTTTTTTCGTTTTATTGATCTATTACCTTTGTTTGGACTTGCGCTAATGAATAATATAAATCTTTTGTCGCTGGGAATATTATTATTTCATATTTTTTGGTATGCCAAAATCTTAGTTTGAATGTTTCTGGTATTTCCCACGACTAATGACAAAAACCTACGCAACAATGCCAAAACGAAAATATTTCTAAAATCAATTCAACATTTTATGATATCAATTAAAGTCATTAAACTAATAAAAGTTTTATTTATACAATAAAAATTCTTGGTTTATTTTATAAAGTTATTTGCAAGTTGCTTGAAGGTCAGATCTGAAGATTAAGAAAAATATGCTCTTAAAACTTTAGAAGTTTAGGTTGCAAGAACTGTAGTCTGATAAAACGTCAGCATGTTTCAATGCATGGATGAATTTTTCAATGTCCGGTTAAAATTTATTCTGCCCCTTGAAACAGAAATAGAAGTGTGCAATACGTAAATTTTTGTATTACGAGTAAACAGTATGACATCTAGGATGAACTTTTTTGACTTTTTTCTCTTTTAACTTCCATAGCGGAAGGTTACAATTTGCGGATAACTTGTTAACGTAAGACAATATAAATTGGGCCAACAAAAGTTTCAAACCATTGAAATCGGCAGAACCAGCCAACATCATCGCGACACAACTCCAGAAAGCCATAAATTGCCTGAAGAAAATCAATACCAGAACTTATTTTCACGGATGCATAGTAGACAAAAATATCGAGACTAAAATCGCTCATGTTAGGAAAGTCCTCACACTGTTGCCCAAAAGATTTTAGACCAATCTGCTTATCAACCTTTCTCTTGAAGAGCAAACCATCAGTAACTCTGCCCTCCATTAAATTTTGCAAAATCTCTGCTAGATAAAGAATAGTTTGATAGGTTTTCTTCACATTCAGGAAGGGATCCTGTCCCTAGTAGAAACCTAATAAAAAACGTAATATTAAACTGTGATCTAATAACAACTGTCGTTATTGACAGAGAAATGTGCTTTAGGAGTAAACTCATCTAAAACAGTGCTGGTGATCTTCACTAGGAAATAAGAAACAATCATGCCCTCACTCTACAAAGCTAAAAAAGGAATCATTCTTTCCTTTAGCTGTACGACCCACTTCTTGGGCCTGGCACTTGAAATAAAGCTATATTGGAGTCTTAATGTAAGAGAACAAGCGAGAAAAGCCACTGACGCCCTCCACGAAGGTATGAAAACCGTAAGCCTAAGATGACTACTTTTGTATGCTGTCGTAGTATGGTGGTCGACCCTTAATGTAAAGATACGGCATTTCGAGCTGTTTTCGCACAACTCGAACATGTGCGCTTGACACCATTCTTTGTCTCCTTTCTCTAGACCTAATGTGAAAATATTGGCAACTGCAGCAGCTTAAAAAATAAGAGAGGACTGGTGGTGATCCACCGGCTTGGCTGGTCACTCAACAATATTTACAGGAAAAATGTTCATAGCTGCCGTAAATAACTACTGCACCACATAGCACAGATGAACAAATGCTTCAAAATATACTACTGCCTGGCTCTCCAGGTCCCCCAAAATTCAATCAGTATTATTACTGATGGCTAAAACTAAGTCCCCAGATCGGCGGAAATGTACTCTGCTGAATTAGACATATATAAGTCCTTCCAGCTTCCAGATCACAGCAATGTTTTCTAGGCAGTTAACTGAACGATAAAAGAAGCAGATTAGTGTATCTAAGGAACGTGAACTTCGAGTCGAAACACATCAATATTTAGACAGCCTGACTGTAAACAGCTGCCGCAAATCACTTGACTAGCTGGCTAAGAAGTTTTACATCACTCTCATCTGTATGTAGGGATATTGAAGGTAACTGTTTAACTGACGAACTCGCCAGGCACTACGATACAGGTATTTCTCGGTACGTATTGTGTTTTCCACATACAAGCTCATTATCCGCCAACATTTTGAACGTGAAGCAACAACACCCGGCTGATACAACATACATGGCAAGTAAAAGGTTAAAAACAACTATGCAGTCTAAGCAAGCCAGTTGTCCGAGTCATCACTGGACATTGGCTGGCTGTTGTACATGCTAGTAGCTTAAATGTTCCACATAATGATTTTTACTGGAGCTGCTAGAATGAAGATGTGATATAAACGATCTTCCATTTCCACTGCTCATATCCAGCCCTAAATAGAAGAAAAAACTGAAATTCTTAGCTAGTGTTTTCTTCGCAGATATTTCTGATTTAGCAAAGACTAACGCCATACATTTATTTAACTTCCTTCAAGCCACGGGTTGGTTTAGTGTCGTTCTAAAAAGGGCTTAACAGGGTATATCTGTAGTCGATGCGGTATCACAATGTTCCGAAAACTATCTAAGCTGTTTTTAGATATTCTAACCTAACTTAATGCTCTTCTTAACTTTTCTTTTTTGTCCTAACTCTATCGCTTAAGATTTAATGACTGACAGAAAGTTTTTTTATAAAAGATACTTTACACAGCTTAACAAATATGCTTTTATTTATGTTTATTTTTCATGCTTATTTTATGTTTCCTCTACTGCAAACTAGTGTGAATATTTTGGCTAATATTTCTATGTAAATACATCCTTAAATAGTATTTCAGCCTGATGTATATATCCGCATTTGCATAAAAATTCAATGCCCAAAGAGCTTTATGACAACTGTCACTTCACTTTTTTTATTGTAGCTAGAACAAAATATTTAAAAGTACAATAAATGCAATAAAAGTAAGAGTCCGTTTATTGCATTCATTTACATTTTGTGCATTGACAATATTGAATTTTATTTGCTTTCATTTTCAGTAGAAACATTTTTTTTTTGTTCTCATTCATTCACTATCCCGGGGCGTCGCAATCACTTTACTTACTTTCATCCTTCGAACGCTCGTTTTATTATTAATCAAACATTGATGTCAGAATTTAATATGCCATATAAATCGTTTCAGCCATTGACACATTCGAACGAACAGATACAATTGAACAGAGTGACATAGTACTTTCAGATAAACACATTCAAACGAGTATGTATGTCGCACTTTTAATATTTTTTCTTTTTTTTTTTAAATATAAAAAATTCAATATTTATATTTACATACAAACTTAACTCCTCCAATTTAAATGGAGGCGCTTCGACAGGCAATCGTTTGGAATTTGTCGGTCTGTCTCCATTTTTCAGTTGAATTTTCACTCTTATGGCTTGCGTTGCGCATAGTTCACATTTCATTTATTTTTATACAAGTAGTCAACGAATAAACCAGCGAACCCAACCCAATACAGACCAAACCCAGTCAATGATCGAGGAACGAACGAATCAACAAACTTTACAACTTAATACATTTTATTATTGAAAAATATATACATGGGCGAGTACGTGGGCGGTTGAAGAAGTTTCAGAAGTTTTTAGAAGTTAATACAAATATGACACATTTATTGAACTCATCATAAAAAATTGTCTCTAGAAAAACTTCCCATTACATAAAAAAGTTGTTGGATCCGAAGCGTCAATACTCTTTATGTTTATATTTGCCCTTTCTGCACGGCATCACTGGTGTACCTTTTATTTGTTAAGTGGTGGTAATTTAGATACTTGTGTTGCTCATGGTTATAAAAAGTCTCCATACCAACTTTCCAACCAATATTTCAAAGATTGATGGGAAAACGGATCTGACAGACGGACATGACTAGATCAACTCATCTTGTCGTACCGATCATGAATATATATACTTTATGGGGTCTACGATGCTTTCTATAAAGCATTGGAAACATTTTGACTAAATTCACAGTCTCTGTGAAGAGTATAAAAATGCTCAAGTAACGAATAAAAAAAACATAATTTCTCATTTTTGTTAAATGAAGAAGAAGAAATATGTCAGGTTGTAAACTTATAGAGTGCAAGATGCCTTGTTTCATCGAAACCTCGAAGAGAATCGCATAAATGTCCTCCATTTGCAATCCTCCACTCTATTTTCGTTCTCGTTTTTCAATTTTTCTTCTTTATGACTATGTGTTAAGAAGTCCATAACATATATACATATTTATATACATCCCTAACTTTAAGCGCATACAATAATATTACCAATGAACTGTATTATACATACTTTCAAAATACTATAGGAGTAATTATATCCTTTGGTTTTATGTGAGTGCATGCTTTTGAAGGCTTTACCCAACAGTGCCGAGCACAGGATTGAATAACGATCAATCAACACCCTTATAGAAAACTATAGGCACCGTTTCGAAGCGCTACACTTCCCCTTTGCTTTAGCGGTTGAAGTCTATCTTAAACATTTGTTGATCTTTGGGTCACAACACCTGGTTGAGAATACTCCATAACTCCACACCAAGGTTCCAAACTCTGCCCGCAATTGGACATCAACCAGCAGCCACCACCTTGCACCCAATAGAATAGGGTTCTCTCAAATGGTCAGAATGAACATTTATAGGTTCACTGGCTATTGACTTTCCCGTGGCACAGAATAAACCATCTGTATAGAATAGGGTTCTCTCAAATGGAATAGGGTTCTCTCAAATGGTCAGAATGAACATTTATAAGTTCACTGGCTATTGACTTTCCCGTGGCACAGAATAAACCATCTGTATAGCTTCAAGAGTTATTGCTACTACTTGTGTCCAAACGGAACCGGCTAGCTGAACCAACCACGTTTTTACTTTTCTACACAAGTAACTCCAATTGCATAAATTAAACTAGTGATGTGATAATTATGAAATAGAAGTGAATCACCGTTATGTATACCAAGCTAACAGGCTATTACATTCTATAAACTACGTTACTCAGCCTAAACTCCATGAATCACAAAGATAACACTTTTCAAACACCGTTACAACTATCCTCAATACTCCGTACGCTACATTAAAAACTCTTCTGGAACACCGTTATACATAGACTGCTTTCTACCACAGAAATAAAACCGCTTTTTAGCTCTTTGTAGTTTTCTCTCTTCAAAACACGCCAATGAACACCGTAAGCAATATCCGTATAATCATCCATATACAGATTTCTTCAAAAATTTCATCGAGCACTAGCTAGCTTCGCTACTAATCACATCAATACTAATAAAATCATTATAAGGAACCGTTTGATGCAATTGAGAAGGTTTGTTTTATCCAGTCACATACTCTGCTACGGGTCGCCTGTTACTATTTCCATATACCGCCATAGAGGTTGTAATGCAGCTACCAAGCTAGATATACACAGTGAAGACATACATAATCAAACACTCCGTTGCCATGTTACATATTATTCCTCCTGTGCGCCCTATTGGAGATAGTTCGACTGATTTGATGCTGCGTCAACCCCGTTCATAGACTGTTACCATCTAGCACCATTTTGATCCTCGGTAGAGTATCAAGCAAATATTTAGAATGACACAGCCACCGTGATAACTTGTACGCGTAACTCCAAAGGTAAATTCGCACATTTTTACTACATTCAGCTTATAGTACTCCAAAAATTCTACTGAAGCCTGACTTCGCAGTGACAATATTCTTGCTTAATATTTTAAACTTCTTGAACTTTTTAAACAGACCATGCACAATTTTTTATTGTACAAAATATTATATTTAAATTCGATTTTTCCACTCATATAATATTTTTTTATTGAGAGGGAAAAAATATGAAAGAGAAAGCCATAAAAAAGTTCCTAGAATTTGGTCATGTGGAGTACTTGTATGTACTTTGTATTGTTGTTGTTCAAGTATAGTAAATTCATCGGATATTATAGACTCTCATACAGAATGGAATGGTTGTATTTTTTTTTTTATTTTTACAGTTATTTGAGATTTGATATTCATGTTGCATGTTTCTGACTTTTGAAGTTTTCTGCAACAACTTTTTTTATTCCGCTGTATGTTCATGTTTTTAAATTTTTTGTGTGAGTTTTGTTGAAGCTTTTCACTCGCTCTCGATACAAGTCTAAAAACTCGTGCTGTTGTTGAACTTTTTCGCTCCGTTCGTCGTCGCTTGGCTATTGTTTGTTTTAATTTAAATTATTTCGAATATAAAGGAGAGTAGATAGGTATACAATTTTTGTTTTTTCACTTGTTATATATTTGAGATACTCTCGTACGAGACACTCTCCTCCGTGCTTCACAATGAAATTGAAAAGTTTTGGTATTGTAAAGTTCGCAGATTGTTGAAAATTATGTAAATATTACTTTTGAATCATTTTTTTTTTTTTATATAGAACAGCACAGTACCGAATCCCAATATGCATGTTGTGCATTAATAAATTAAAAAAAAAAGTCGTTCATTTAACCTTTTAATGAATTTGCATCTTTTTGATGAACTACTTTGGTTGAGATTTATTTGATTTGCGCTTCTGCGTTCTTGTTTACGTCAGAATTTTGTACGAGTGAAAGTGTGAATGCGTATTTGTTCATTTAAGTTTCGTATATAGATGTATGTACATATATCTCACATGTTTATGTACGAGTATTCTGTGAATGGTTTTTTATTCAAGCAATATAAAATGTTTGTGTTGAACTTTCTTACAACAGCTTGAAAATATTTTCTCTTTTGTGGAACACTTTCCAGCATTTTTATTCAACTGAAAGTTCCAAATTTGGTTAAAATGTTTGGATTTACATTCTATCGTATTGAATTATTTCGATATTATTGAAATAGAGACCCATAGTAAAAACGAACAGCAACAATATTTTCAGCAAAATTAAATTTTATTTAAAGTATCTATTTCGGTTTTTTCTTAGAAAGTGATTTGTTTAATTTTTTCACTTTCAGAAAGATGTGAAGTTTATACACGAATTCAAAAGCCAGTGAATTCAAATCACGATATCTTACTGAAAGTAAATAACGAACCATTTAACAAAATCACTTCCCAAGAGTTTGTTCGATCTCAATTTTTTTTTTTTTTTTGCATATTTTAATGATTTAATCCAAACACAACATCGCATGTTTGGTAACCATTGAAAAGAAAAAATAGTTAGAATACTATAAACGTTACGTTTAGGTGGATGTAAATCTGTATATTTATACTCTTCAAATATAAATATTATTATGGTATAATTTTGTCAAGTAGTTTGTAACAAATTAAAGGAATTAACGGAAGTATAGTGTACCAGCTCGACAAGTCGATTAGAACTAGCCCGTCTGTCTGTATCAAAATTAGTCTCAAAATTAGTCTCAGTTTTTAAGATATTGATCCTATATCGGTTATTATTTTTATTAATGTCAATATCGACTTGAAATTCGATATGGAAGCTTCTTATGGATTTGCTATTTGACCACAGTGATACACCAGATTTGGATATCGTATTTTTATGTTTCAGCGACAATTTGCTGAGAAATCTTGCTAATACTTATAATAAATGCGACAAATGTTTGGAAAGACGGATTTTTGTTACTCTTTCACGCAAAAACTACTGGTCGGATTTTGATAAAATTTTACAATATTGTAGTTTATAAATCAGAATAGAACATAGGATATAATATATAATATATAACGATAAATATATGATGGGAAGGGGGCCAGGGGGGAGAGCATCAACGGGCCGGTTACCAGCTAGGGAATGCAAGGCAACAGCGCAGGGTACATCCTAGGGTAGTCAGCGCGAGGGGGTACGGGCAGGGGGAAGGGCAGCAACGTGCCGAGTACCAACAAGTCATCCATATATTGCGCAATCGACGTTTACTCCTCCGATTAGGAAGCCAGACAAGCTTCCTTAATTTGGCACGTCAGGTATGCCTGACCACTGTGATGTGCTCCGTGAGGGTCAAACTTCTGTTCTGAAGAAGCTTCAAGTATTTCGCAATGATGGCTAGTTGCTTTACATTAAAATTACTTCCATTACTTTTTATACCTATCTTGTAAATTTCAATCAAATGCATGGATTTACATACAAGTATATATTGACGGGCATGTCCCTCCCACTTTTCAGATTAGCACCAAATAACCTCACCGTCATCTTTTCGAATTTTGCAAGAAACATTTTTTTATTACAGTCGATAACAAATTGAAATTCGATATGATGAAGGAAGCTAAACGTTGTTGTTAATGGGCGTTCCGTGCGCACTTTCAGAGGTAGTCACCATAAGTAAAATTGTATTATTTTTCTAGCTAACCACCTTAAAGATGGACTAAATTTTTCAAATCATCACTAAAACATACGAAAACTTGACAGTGATTTGTTCTACCGAAGTTAACGTATTCTCTTGTTCAATATGCGTTGGTCTAGTTAAGTTGGTTAACCTGCAGCAATAAACTAATCGGTTCTTAAGTTCACTAGTGGTTCTCACTTTGTCGAGCAATGTCAGTTTTTGCTCAGAGTAGTGTTCTTATATGGGTCGGTATCAGGTCGAGGTCACATTTAGTTCAGAAGACGTTTGTGTTCCAAGCGTTTCTATGAACCAAAATCGAATTCCATTCTAATTTTGGTACATAACGAAAGGAACTAAACTAACTAAAATCAATTACCTATTTTGGTAATACTGATTCAAAACGAAACGATGCAAATTTAATGTTAACCCTATATTTCATTGGGAGGAGAACGAGGTGTGTCAGTCCCTATGAAGTACAATACGAAGTTTATTGATCAAAATTAAAAAATCGAGTCGAGTTAATATATATATTTCCATCTGTCCGTCTGTCTTTCGTATGTGTGAGTTCACTGAGACTATAAGAGATACAGCCACCAAACCTGAATTTTTAGATTCGACAGATACATACGCAGCTCAGGTTTAGAAAACATTTTAGATACTACGATCAAATACTGAAATTTGTCTTTTATATGCACAGTTTCAATGTCAATGTCACTAAGCAGTGGTAGTCTCTGTTGTGCCTGGTTGAGCGACAACGGAGACTGACACTGAAAAAGAGTTTGGTATGGAGAGTCTGCATAAGTGTAAGTCTAACGAAAGTGGCAAAAAAATCTATTTCGCCTCAAAATATCAAAATATCATTCAGATGTATGTGTCATTCTCGCATATGAGAAAGTGAGCAGAGAATTTCGAACTCGTAAACTCACGATTGTAGCATTCTTTTATTTCAAAATTAGAACATAATTTTGTTGTACTCCATAGAAAATAAGCTAGACACTGACTAGTAGTTAATACATTCTACAGAGATCTGTTACATTATACATCTGATAGTATTTTTGCCCAATATTCTAATCTTTCAGAGTGTTAGTCTTTCTCCAAATGACATGGTGAAATGTTGAATTCTTAAAAAATTAAATTATTTTAAATGGGCTTACGAAGCTTGTATTGAAAAAGCTGCTACATACCAAATATATTTCGTAGCCAATATCACCAAAAGATCACTTTTAATGCTGACGTTATTATGCGACGAGAAAGCAATGATAGACTATACCGACCACCTGGTAAAGTTCTCACAGTGTCGACATGACAAGCTACTCGAACCACTCCTCACTATGCCAGTTCGCGCTGGCTGGCATGCCACACATCTTCTCCATGCTCCAGGCAGCCATTATCGAGAAGCATAAATTAAAAAGCTAACTGAAAAGAACATCGCTACATGCACGCTCCATTAGAGTACTAATCTATAATGATCGCTACATAAAAGCGAAAAGTCTAAAAAAAAAAAAATAATAAATATTTGTAGAGTGAAACTGGGAGAAGTCTCTTTGAAAAAACAAAAAAAAAAAAAGAACAAGAAAAAATTCCAAATTTGTAACTCATTAAAAACTAGAAACACGACTACTACTACTAGAACTACTACATTCAGAAGTAGAGTCGACTCCACTCTATCACTCAGATGGCTATTTTGAATGCTGCCTTGACTAATAACCAACTGACTGACTGACTGACTGATAAATGCCACTCGTTGTCCCATTTAGCTAACCAAATAATATTTAATTATAAACAAATAAACGCACAGTGGGGCATTTTTCATAGATTTGTCGCATATACATACATAGATTGGGTAGTCTGACAGACAGATAAATAGACAGATATAAAAATTCATGGTTTATTCATGTGTTGGGTTTCATTGCTCAGTTTTTTTTAAAAGAGGATTATATTTTCTCTGCGGCAGAAAAACAAAAACAAAAAAAAAAAAAAACTAACTGAAATATAAATAAAAATGAAGAAGGTGAAGAGTGATTAATTATATGTCATGGAATTAAATCAAATATTTGAATTGTCTTTTGCGTTTTGCTTTTCCCAACAGAACGTAACGTGTACAAGTATCTGAGAGATAAACACACACGTTTATTCAAATGCATTCAAACTATTTAGAAACATTGATGTCGGCATTGTCGAAGTTGGAAGTCTGAAGATGCCGTTGCAGTAGAAGACAACGACGAAGACGACGACGACGACGACAAATACAAATACAAAGACGACGTTTATCATCTAAAAGAAATCACGAAATGCAAATAAAAATGACTTTAAAAATGCCATAATTTTGTTTGAAAGAAAGCGAACAACTCTCGATGCAATACAGCAAAAGATAACATAATCCAAAAACAAAAACAGAAGAAAAATTGCAGAACAAAAAAATGTAGTAGTGAAATAGTTGTAAAACGTCGCCATCGACGTTCCAGAAGTTGAAAATTGTCGAAACGCGCAGATACTTGTAGTATGTATAAGTTGAGAATGCGGGTAGTGCCGCGAAACCCAATATTTATTCTTTCTTTGCTGTCGTCTTTGGTGGAACCTTTTCGCTTTAGCATTGTGCGCTCTACATTAACAAAGCTGCAAACTATATCTATTTTTCACAATTGATTATACGGAACATTTTAATAGACTGCAGTTGCTCAATAGAAGCTATTTTGCAGCACAAAACTCGCCCATGTAGCAACACTGTTCAACAAGATAGAAAGAGTATCTTACAGATACATAATCAGAAACAAAAATTTCATTATATTGGTGATTGTTTCGGCATTCTCAAATAATGATGGGTTAAAGTCCCTAGCCTCCAAAATGAACCAATTATTGTAGTCAATTGGATCAAAATAATTCAGGAAAATTGTTTCTGCACCATTCCTGTAAGTTTTCGGCCCTATAAGCAACCGCAGAATGTCCAGCAGTCTTCGCCATAGTGCTCTGAAGTCCAGCGAACGACTACAGCTTCCAAAATGTCTTCACAACACACTACTTTGCTTGAGTGTATGCTAATTTTTTGCAATCAGATGAACCATTTCATGATTGTTACCAGTATTGCTAATTGTCTTGCTCAAGGAATCTCTTGAAATTTGTTCGACTCGTTATTGTAGTAGGCATGAGGAAAATAGCTGTATTGTGGGCATGGCACCTACATAATTTTAATAAACTCAATGGTTAAGTCGACTCAGCTATATCCCAGTCGCACAAAAGCACAAATACTATATACCGTTACTTGGATGAATGGCCCAAATGAAACAAAATCTGTACGATTTTCGTGTTCAACGCACCCAAATTACTCTAAAAAGTGTAAGTGATAGTTTCTATCCTTGAATTTTGTAAACTAGTGAAATAATGAAGCCGATGAAAATAATTTTTTCAAACTCGAAATCTAGCTTAGTTAGACCTATGGTTTATATGGCAAAGTTGTTAAGAATTGTCCGTAGAAAGAAACTTTGGAAAGTAGTTTTAAACATGAATCAATAGTTTAACTCACAGTAAACTCTATGTTTATATAGTGAAGTCAAGTTTTCGGTTTTACTTGTGTCTGAAAGATCCATAAGAGATATCCATAATTGTAGACATTCTTGGATTTTTTTACAAAGAAACTTTGGAAAGTAGTTTTAAACATGAATCAATAGTTTAACTCACAGTAAACTCTATATTTATTTATAAAACTTTGATTCTCTTCTACTTACATATTACATAGATTTTCTCCTACCACTTCAAACTCATGAAGGGCATCTGCATGCCACTTCAAAAAAACTTAAATGCTTTTTACCGCAGCGCACATTTATTCTATACGCTTTATTTGTGCTGAGTTGAAATAAAAAAACATTAGCATATATCAATGCCAAATGCAAATAAATCATCAATAACATTTTCTCTTTCTCTACCACTTATGCACCACTTACAGATACTACAACAACAATCAGAAGAAGTACAACTTCAAACACATCACAACTGCAAACGAATTGAAACGGAACGAAAGGAGATAAAAGCCGAAGGAAGTAAGGAAGGAAACAAGGAAGGAGCATTGAGAGCAGCAGCTGCATTATTTTCACTGCGGAAAATAACTAGAAAAACGTTCTACGTTTTGTTACCAGAGAAAACGCTGCAAGGAAAAGCATAGTAAACGCCAACACCACCGCCACCGACAAGTACGATAAAGTTGAGCTGAGAACGCTGCTCTATACTAGCTTGTATCTGTAGCTGACACCGACGACGACAACGACTTACTACGCTGCCGCTGGAGCAATCAGTCGCGCATAACTAGCATTCACACAGAGCAACCAGATAGATACACAGACAGACAGGCAGACGGCCCAGAGCGCTAAGAACAGGACAAGCTTCGTTGCAGAATTACTGCGGCGCTTTATCAGCGTGCATAAATTGTTTGTGTGTGTGCGTGTGTGTGTAAAGTACGTGTATGCGATTGTTTAATGCCACACGGAGTGTGTGTGTGTGTGCGTCCAGGCTGCATTGAGATACTTTTATCAACAACAATAACAGCAACTCTTAAACATACATATAACCAAAAACAAACAATAAATCCGAGACAATTTTATGCGTTTTTAAAAATGTGCGGCAAACGAAAATATTGTTCCGAAAGCAGCAGCAGATAGAGCAGCAAAACTAAAACTAAGCACGTTTTTCTTTGCTTGCTGTGCAGATACGAAAAGAACAAACAATCGAAACGAAACGAATAAACAAACTTCAACTTTAAGTACGAAGAGCAGTTGTTGGTCTCCAGGACAGGACAGAACAGTACAGAACAGTACGGTCAGTTGTTGATAAGCATAACTGCAGCTTAGAATAGAAGAAGATGCTTCTTGCAAGATTGACTGACAGCCGCCAAAGTTACAAAAATAAATAAATAAATATTTTAAATAAAAGATACGCAACGCAAACAAAAAGATACATTGCCAGCCAGCAGTTTTACAAATTGTGCGAAAAGAAAATTCCGGCAACCAAGTAAAATAAAGTGTCTAAGCGCAGCTGAGCGCAGCAAAAGAACGAAAAACAGAACAAGAAAAAAAAAGAAACCAAATCAATAATTTAAAGCAAGCAAAGCGCGTAAAACCCCATTGTAGTTACATTGTAGCCGTGAGATACATTTGTATCTGCACAGATATCTGCCACAAACGCAGATACATCTTCGCTCGAGAGTGCGCGCTTGTGTAAATAAACAAATTTTAACGACATATTTTGTTGCTAGTTGCATTTTTTTTTTGTTTACGTGCATTTAAAAACTCACAAAAAAAGATACTTTTACAACATAGAGCGTATAAAATTCCTGCTGTTGTGCGCTCAAACTGTCAGTGGTAAATTTAACAAACAAAAATTAAATTAAATAAAACAATACCAAGTAATGCCATGACAACGATAAAAACGACAACAGCAACACCAACTGTAAACACAAGAGTAAAAAATTCTGCAATTGCAACAACAACAACAACAACAAATGGAAAATATTGATAATGAGGTGCAACAAGAAATACTACAACGGAAGCAGTAGCGCAGCGTCAGAGCCAATGCTGCAAACTCATAAGATACCAAATTTTAAACCGAATTATAAACATAAGCAACGCAGGCCGGCATGCGGCAACATCTGGAACAGCAGTTCAGCAGTTAGACTGGCTCTACTAACGCTTTTGCTGCTTTTCGTTGGTGCTTCACCGTCGTTGCGAACCGAAGCCTTAAGCTTGGATACATCAGCAAATGGAAATCTCACGGATTTGGGTAGTCCTGGTGTGTATTAAGAATAAGTATTTAGAATAAGTATTTAAAATATTGGTTTCTATATTTTTAACAAATCTATAAACTTAAGCATTTATCTCTCTATTTATCTATCTCCATTTGCCTTTCATAACATAATTAATCCAAATAAGACATCTTACAACAACAAAAAACTTGTATATCCCAACCCAGATATATCCTATCCCAACCGAATCATATATTATCGTTTAGTAAAGATATCTTGGCTAGTTTGTTTAAGAGCCCACTTCCTAGGCAGACCTATAAGTTGTAAAACTGCTGTATCTTATGGTAAAAAGCTTTCAGATGGCTGGTAATATACGTTTGTTTGCCTTGCAAGCACGTTGCTATCTTTCAATTTTTTCGGTTAAAACAATTTGCTACTAAACTGCTGTGCCATCTCATTAAGATATTTGCTGTAATAAGTGAGTCCGTAGACAAGGCTTTTAATATTTTACAGTTGCTTGCCTAGCAGAATATATAAATACAGTTCTGAAGATGACAGCACACCTACAAAACTCTTGAATGTTTGCCTGAAGCCAGTGACTGATTAAGGTTTGTGGTGCCCCGGAGCCAAGCATGATGGTCGTGTGTCCTTTTATAACGTTAAGCGACAAACGATAAAATATTTATCAAAGCGTAATAATGATTTTATTCAGTTTACATTATATTTGCGATCAAGATAAAGAAACTTTTCACAAATTTTTTTAAGCAAACCTAAAAAAATGCAGAGAATGTCACTTTCAATACTCAAAATCATCAGATTGATATTACGAGCCTGTCACAAACTCGTGCATAATCTGTTTTAGATGAGTTTCATTTTTGAGAACGATCTTACTCCACTGATATTAGACACCATCATAGACAACAAAATGCGAAATACTATTTCCGTATTGGCAAAAGTTGACCGCAAATCGTTTTCTATGATTTTGCAATAAAGAAATTGTTTCATTGGTTCTTCGCCAAGGCAGTTATAGAGCATCGATAATGCGATAAGTTATAACAAATCGAAGCACGTTGATTCCGTATCGTTGACACTTTGTCCTTAAAAATCTCATATCTTCGACAAAAATTGTACAGCAGCAAGACATGTACAAATAGCAGTTTTTGAGCGCTAATTTTTAGAAAACCCCCAGCAAGAAAGAAAAATAGCATAAGGATTCATACCTTGATACCTTCCGGATGTATTATGCGCATTGTCTTACAATTAACCTCAGCAATTTTCAATGTGTATCCCAAGTCTTTTAAATACATAACGAGAGCCGCTGCCATCGCTTTACTGGTATGTACACAGTTGAGTATCAAAATCAAAAGCGTTCAACTGGCCGGATTCCTTACATGTATCTAACAACCATTGTTAGTTGATCTATATATCCTTCATCGGGAGTATAGTTGACTGACACTAAATTAAACTTTACTTTTCTCATTCGAGTAAAGATGTCAAACTTTTTTGATCATGATTTCGATGAGTTTTTCGCAAATGGTAGAAAACATATTAATAACATGAACTCTTGCTAACATGTTCTTTGAAAGGGCTGACAAGAAATGGATCATACTCCGAAATTTATAAGAGTATTCAAAGATGGTAGGTTGATGTTTGGATTTTTGTAACCTTTAATGAAATTCCAAATTCAGCCAAAAATTCATAACAAAGGCTCCATTTTAAGGCAGATGTATTGCTTGTTTTCCCGATACAACTGACTGATCACGGTTAAGGATCCTCCTCCCCCCTCTATTCCGGCCATTCTTAAAGTCCAATAACAACAATATTCCAAATTTCGGTCAGCAGAAGAATAGGAACAAGGGGAACAGCAGACATAGTAGCATACGAACCGAGGTACTGCACAATCGGCAATACGTGTACTTATACAAAACAAACGATAAAGAAAACTACTTTCTTACTCCGTTGCGTTAAGCAGTATCTTTCATACTATTGCAATATGTGTAGGAGAGAAACACACTTATAATTCGCAAATAGTCTTAACATATTGTACATTAATTGAGCGCCACAAAGCCAATGTTTTGAAAAGCCATACATTGCTTAAATATCTAAAGCTAGGCACTAACTACAAACTTGCTTGTTCGATCGGTTTGAAAGCGTTTATCCATACACTACAAACCGATTGTTCAAACATCATTTCGCTTGTAGCTGTTGCTTTGAGAAGTAAACATGAGTTCGAGTGCGGATGATGCAATTGTGTATTCGTTCCGCGAAATGAGATAATGTTTGCAAACCACGGCATACACTACAAACATGTTTGCAAACGAATCGAAAGAATATGAAATTTTTCAAAAACCTACGAAGTTTGTAGTGAGTGGGCACCTTAACAGAATTTTCGGGAGTCCCGTTTATTGGCACATAAACTATTCTAATTGAGAAAATGAGAATTCCTTCCTTGAACCATTAAATTTACCAATAAGCGTTTTGCCAACATTTCCATCGATTATAATTTTAATACTGCTGTATAGAAGCGTATTTATTACCCTTTTAGGGTAGTAAAGCGCTTTTTGCTCATAGAATGGCACATTCATAGATCTAATTCTTGCTTCAAAATTGTACTCCACTTTACTTAATAATTTTCTGTTGTTTTTTTTTTTTTTATAACATTTTAACGCTAATTGTTTTTATAAATGCAGCATTACTTTTTAGTCATCATTTTGCGCGCTCGTATTTCCGTAATTTTCATGTATTTCCTTGTGCGCATTTCCTATTTCCGTTTCCGTTCAATTCAGAAACATGCACACACACACACACACACACACCTCCAAATTATTTGCACACTTTCCATTTTCTACTACTTTACACAGCCATCCAAAGCGACTAAGATTTTCTTCGCGCAAATGCGAGGTGAATATGAGGTTAATGTAGGGAAAAAAAACTATTAGCCATTTGGCAGCGTACGCTTTAACGCCAAGCAAAGCAACTGAAACAGTCAGTAGCAGTCAGTGTAGTTTAACAGCAGCAGCGTCATCATACGCCTTCTGTGCTACTCCGTTCTGTTCAGTTCAGTTGCTGACGACGGTTCCTGCTGAACGCCTAAAGTACACCGTCGCCCGCCCAGTCAGTCATTGGCAGCGTCGTGCGAATGAGCAAGCGAGTTCAGCACCTACACTAAGCATCAATTAACCCAATTTTCAAAATCCATTTGCACCTTTTTTCCATTTGCTTAAAGCTTGTGTGCTCGTATTTTCGCTCACTTGGTAGCTTGAGAGCGCGTTGCGCTTGTGAGTGGGCGTATTATATATGTACATAGATGTGTGTGAGTGCTCCAACTCCCGGCTTCCCAGTAGAACTTGAAAGCATTCTACATAGAAGCGCTTCTAGAAGCATGTATCCGATGAGGTTCGTTTTTTTTTTTGTTTTTTTTTTTTGTTTACAATCCGTAGTTGTCTGAGTTGCAGAAGAATTTTTTTGGAAAGACTGTTTTGTTGTTGTTTTTGTAAATAACTTTGCCACCTTTAGAAGCTGCCTTGGGAAAACTCCGTTGAATGCTACTTTTGTAAGGAATGGCTTAGTTCTTTTTAGCTGCTATATTCCTATACTCGTGACTATTTCTAACTCTAATACAAATTTAAGCAGTTAGTAAATTTTTTAATTTAGAAATTACTTCTGAAAAGTTCTACTGGGTTATTCCACGTCCTATTCTATCCTGTCTCTCTGTCCCCCTCTCTCATACTCATGGCCATTTGTCGTGCAGAGTGCGTGTTTTACTAACTTTTTTTTTTTTTTGTTCATTTCCATTTTATATTTATACAATTTTCCAAGAACAACACGAATTGCTAGCATTTTCACAACCCCATGCCATCCCCATTCACCTCCCTCTACAGTTTTCCACCTGCGCGTACATTTTCATTTTGCGTTTAATTTTTCCTATTATTTTTTTGCAATACTTTTGCTCTCTGTCTCTGTTTCTGTCCATTTTGCTACAAGCATTTTTTTTCAGGCGTTGCAGATTTACCAGTTGTAGTTTGGTTTGGTTTGGTTGGATTTTTGGTCGGACTTCAGCCCCGAAGCAGCAACGGATGTGCAGCGGAACAAACTAATCGATTTTGCATATTTCTTTCCAGCATTTTTTATAAACTATTTTCATCTATTACATGTTCCATCTATTATCATAGCTATAATTTAACAATTTAACTTTTATTTAAAGCACTGTATAATTTCTCACTAATTAATAATGTACGATGTTATTTTATTTTCGAATTTAAAATGTTTCTAAACTTTACAGCCTCTTTTTTTCAGAACATACTATTTTAATAATTTAACATACATACGAGTATATAATTTTTAATATAACATATTGTTTTTTTTGCAGGCTCAATTTTAGTACACTACATGCTTAGACTGAAAAAGGGTATTAACAGTTTTTGAAAAAAGTTTGCTAGACATTGCAGATATTCTCAATAAATTTGACTCTAAGAGTCGGTTCAGAGAACTCGAGTTACTACAAAGTAGAATTTCTGTTTAATTATTTAATTTATTTCATTTTAATATCATCTCCAATGAAAAATGTATTTTGGTTAAGACCAAATCACATTATTCTCTGGTCTGAGCTACGAGTTAAGCTAAAAGCTACAAATTTTAACTGGATGGTTTTTAACTAATGCCATACAGTAGAGTAAATTAATTTGTATGGCAACGCTATAGACTCGTTTCACATCAAGCTGGGCACTTTGTTTTTCTAACTATCATCGATAAAAACAAAATGATGACATTTTGAACATTTTCTAAAACTTCTCTCAAATTGTAAAACTTTTTCTTTTTGTTGTAATACATCAGAAGTAGAAACATTCAAGTTTATTTGTGCTTTTTTGTGATCGTGATCTTTAAAATTGCATATCTACATACCTGTACAAGTATACAAATATTTTTGGTTGTTGTTGTTGTTGTTGTTGTTATTGTTGTAACAGCTTCGTTTGAGCTGCTTCAGGAAATATACTATATACACAATTTATTATATTATGAATGGAATGTATTGTGCAAAGCGATTTTTTGAATGTAAGACAAAGATAGAGCGAAATGCAACCTTAGGTGTCAAAGTCCAGGAAAAAAGCAACATCAACTGGTCGTAACCAGAGGTCTAAAGGGCTCAATTGAGTCGGATGGGACGGGCAGTTAAACAAATGAATTGTATCAGACGGGGCAGCAATTAGTATTACTTATACCAATTCTCTCCCTGTAGCACTCGAGCATATTGCTCCATCCGGATCGTAACTGTGCAAGTTTTGTCCTGGTGCTACGAGGGAGTTGTTTTTCGCTCTCATTAACAGTCGGAGGTCTTTCACCTAATATAATATTGTCCCTATAAGAGCGTATAGTATGTTCAGTTGCATCTTTATGCAATTGGGCCCTTCCAGAAGTATAGTCATACTCTTCTATATTGCTATCAGTAATAAAGCGATTTATACTCGCCTTATATGTCCTGACATCAGATCTTATTCGGCTAGGCGCTGATGTAGTGAGGGTGTTATGGTTCGGTTGATCACATCTGTACGCACCCAACAAGAACTTCTTCGAAAGCAGCTCATTATGTTGGTGAACAGGTAGTATCATCGCTTCACCATGCAAATGATCCTCATTTGTGATCTGCAGACAACCAGTGACAGTCCTCAGCGCGCTATTCTGACTTCTTTGCAGGCATTGTCATTGAGTCTTACTTAGGAAAGGGATCCAGAAAGGTGCAGCGTAATTTAGGACAGAACGCACGATAGCTTTATAAGTTGTTATTATTGTCTCCTTTTCCTTTACTACCTTAAGTAGGCCCGGCAAGCGCTTTTAGCACTTTATTTCTCTACTTGAGACGACGATTATTTGTCTTGGTGGCATGAGCCGAGAATCTAAGCAATGGATCAAATGTAGTTCCTAGTATTATCGGATACTGAACTGTAGCAATCCTTAGACCTCCAACAAAAACATCCATTTCCATCTTCACCTCCTTAGTCCAGGAAGTGAAAATGGAGGCAGATGACCAATGAGCTGAAATCCTAAGGTTGCGAGCATTGAAAAAATTTAATAAGTTTTCCAAATAGATGTTAATTCTCGTGCAGATATTGTCGACATTCACGCCCGAGGATAAAATGGAACAATCATCTGCATAGGTCACTAGTTTTATATGTTTAACCTTTGCCAAATAAAGGTTAAACAGAAGAGGAGAGATAACCCCGCCCTGTGGAACACCTATCTTTAACTTACGTTAACCCGACCTCACCCCTGAATGCAACGTATGCCCTTCTGCCTTTAAGATAGTTTAATAGCCAGCGTTTTGTTTTGTCGGATAGTGAGATGGAGTCCAGGTCTTGAAACAAGATTGCATGATCAACTGAATATTTTTGTTTGTGTAGTGCAGTGGTGTTAAACTATCGATCCGTTTAATAGTCTTAAATTTTTTGAAAGCGATGTCTATATAAAAAGCTATAACCAGTTATGATTAAATCATGGATGCATCTAATTGAGTTAGCCTCGTTCCTGGGACTTGTTATATAATTAATTGTATATATATTTATCCTAGAGTACAGTCCAAAACAAGCTGTTACAGCAAAAGCATCATAATGACTATGCGGTGTATCGTAAATGTATCGAAAATGGTATAAAATTAAATAGGCTCCCCCCCCCCATTTAGGTATCGAATAAAACACTCTCATTTGATTTAATTCAATTAAAATAATATTATAATGACTGACGAAAAGTCTTTATCTGATCAATAAAAGCTAATCAGTTTTAAGTACATGTATCTTGTAAGGTCCGTACTGCGCTTAAATCTGAACTCTTAATTAAGCTAGAACTGTAAGCTACACTTTATACAAAATTCGATAAACATATTTTCGGATTTTTAATTCGAAGAATAATAGTGGCAGAACGGAGCTTGATAAATGAAGTTGTATAGCGTAATTAAATCTTTAATAGTTTAGACCAGACTACTTTTCATTTATGATATATGTGTGTATAGCAAAACTGAAAGGTCTCTATTTGATTTACGAAGTACTTATATACCTACATATAAAGCAAGTTTCAAGTTACTTAAGTAAAATCAAATTTCCACATACACAGTATAAACTTTGCATCCCATTTCTATACACGATTAGATTGCATTTTTAAAAGCCTTCGCAGATCTCTACCAATATGGCATAGCTTTTCATGGTCTTTCAAAACTTTGGAATATTTTTTAACAACTCCCGTAAAGTAGGTTTTAGTGCTAGTGTAGGAAAAGTGCTATTTTCGATGGGATTTTTGTGTGAACTCAAGATCATAACTCACGGTTCGAGAGATGGTCTTGCGTAATTCTTTTTTTTTTTTGTTCGTTATGATTCTGAAGATGTTTTCAGATTAAAAAAAAAAAATTCGTACAAAGAAAAATCGCAAAATTTGGACAAACTGCAAAAATTATAATTTTTTAATGCACTCTCGAACATAACTGATGTTATGAATGACAAATCTGTTTGATTCTTTTTTGTTTTGTTTCTTATGCTTGCGGAATGCCTCACTAAGGACCATATTAGTCTATCTGTGAGCTCTTTCAAGGGGTATAACCTAACCTATGCATGCTCTCGCAATAGAAATAACTCAATTGAGTATTTTTCATTGAAAAAAAAGTCTGGAAGATCTGGATAAACGCATTACAGCCGAAATTAAAATAAAATTACATTTGTTAGCGATTTGTGAAAGGTTTTCAACTATAGTATGCACTATCGTTTAGAACAAAATAATTGATGCCACACAGTTAGTTGAGATTTCAGATGTAAAAGGCAATGTTAGACATACGGAGATGTCTCTAGACAAAATTCCGTCTGGTAATTTGAATTTAACAGAGAAATTTCTTAGGTGTCACAGAAATCCCTTAGATTTCATTCAAAACAGTGTTTAATGTACAGACGAGTTTTGTGCTACGCAGAGTTGTCATAGATAACAAAAATATAGATTACAGACTATATGTAAATATAATTTTTTGCAGATTTACTTGGAGAGCACATTGTGAAATTCTATATTTGGTGTGAGGTGTCTGAATAGCTTATTTTATTATGGTATTTCTTTTAGAAAAAACCCAATGCTAAATTATGATTGATGTTGAGAAAAAACAAGGTTTTACCTTATGATTTGATGAGTTTACATACATATGCAATCAACAAATTCAACTAGGAAAAGGCTGATGATTTCAAACGGTCTAAATGAGATCTCTGCAACATCCCAGATAAAGACTACTGGAAAAGGGGGCACGTACAACATCTCGGGGGACAGCTGGCAAATAATTAAAATAAGTAATATTTTCGTTTCTGTGTGATTGTTTAGCGCGGGGTGACTGTCATTTGTTTGGGAGCATAAAACAATGTCGCGTGCATTGTTTTACTGCGAAAAATATAAGTGAGTTGAAATTTTTTAATGCGTGCTCATTACTTTGCGCCGTATTAAAATGTTTTATTGTATTTCGTGCTTGCAAAAATCATATATTTTATCAAACAAAAATCGTATTAATACAATCGAATTCTAGTACCTACAAAAAAATTCAATTTATTCAAGTTAATTTAATAATTTAAGTTGAATTCCTATTTGGCTAGAGTCTAATTATTTTGGTTATTTAAAAGTAGTACCTGTAAAAACACAAAAACTGATTTTGAAATCTTACAACGCCATTTCAATATTTTGCGGTAAAAAATTGTACGCTTCGAATACAGTTTAATACCTTTTTTATTCAAAATACATTAGCATATTTTAAAAAACAACCATTTCTACATAGATCGAGATACTGAAGGGTGACATAGAGAGGAATCTACTGAATAGTCGTTCATAAGGCTCCAGGAGGGAGAATAGTTTAGAAAAGTCAATTTTTGCAGAACGAGCTCATAAACCAAAAATATTTGCGGTCTAAATTTCTTGAAAGCTTAATCTTTACACCACACAACCTAAAAATAATGTTTAAAGATTGCATTAAAGCGCAGAAAAGAAATTCCGATTTGATGCTACCACACGCTAGAGACCTTTTAAAATATATGCGCATTGACCATATCGGTGACATAAAAAACGAAAAGTGAGCCGATTGTTGTGAAACCAAGTCTATAGTAATTCGATCTGAACTAGCACCGAATATACAAAAATCACTGCCTTAGTTCTAGCCTTTATTATTAGAAACTATTCTGCTATCTTTCTTTAACATGCATACTAAAATCCTTACACTTTTGCAGAGCTCTAATGCAGGGTATAAAAAAATGTTTCGGTTCGAGCGAATTTAACATTTTCTTTTCTTTTTTTTTGTTTTTTTTTTTTAATTAAATGTTTTCTAAATTTTATAACATAAATAATTGAAAAGCGCATTTTTCCAGCTAGTTGAATTTTTCATTAGAATGGGCCCTTTGTTTAGCGTAATTGCCGCTATGTGGCGGTGCTCTTTAAATAAATACATACGCTAATTTTACAGCGCAGCCGCACGGACAAAGCAGAGAGCGGCAACCTATACGCTTACGACGAGTATAGAGGACTGATTACATTTGCTACACTATAATTTTGTGCCATAATGTATGTCTAAGTAATCGTTTCATGTCGTTATTGTTGTCATCATTGGCTGAATGTCGCGTGGCTGACTGAATTTAATGCGGGCGCCGTGACCGGCGGTGCAAGAAGGCTCAGCACTTCTATATCTATACCAGTCAGTCGGTCGGTCGGTCGCTCGGTCTATCAATATGTAACCGAAACCAATTCGTGGCATGCGGCACAGATCGAACGTTTGGCTGGCTCTGTTTCTGATTCTGGTGCAGCTGTCACTCATTTGGGGACAATGGAGCTAACGGATGATCGATTGTATCTAAAAGCAAAAGGTGTGTGTGTGTGTGTGTGTATATATATATATGTATGTACGATATATATTTTTTGTATCACATTATGCATATGTCAATTGATTAATCTTTATTTTTATTTTAATCCTTTTTTTTTTTTTTTTTGCTTTCTGCTATTACAGATACTTTTGCAGCGCCAAGATCGATAGCAATCGATATTGCGCTTATATGAGAACGTTTCTACAGACATTAAAGTTATACAACAAGTAAAGCTGCTTTTCGAGTATCGCTGTCACGCTAAGAAGTCTTCTTAAAGAAGTTTGCTGTATGCACAACGAAGAACATCGAACGGAAGTGATTTATATTTAGATTAAATCAGCGAAAAAACGAAGTTGAAGTAAAACACACTTAAGCTTGTAAAGTCGTCAGATAAGCAACAAAATGTGCAAATAAATTATTATTTTTAAAATGTGATTCATATAATTAAAATTGAATATAAAAGAGTTAGTTCCATAAATCAAATGAACTGAATTTGTACTATAGTTCTTAAGTTCAATAAACTACACGTTTGTATCTTAAGTGTTGCTACAATTGTTACTATATATAAATGGTTTATTAAATGTGTTTTGCATTGTTATTAATTAAATGGTTTTTACAAATAAACAAGAATTTAAATGAAACTTGAATTGTGTCTATCTACCTATAATATGTGCAAATGATGGCAAAAGAATGCTTAGGTTTTCTTTTTTAAGATTAGAATGAGAAATACTGCTACTTAACAATCTTATTCTGCATAATTTAATTGTGATATACCGCAATAATGTCAAAAAAAGAAAAAAATTGGACACGAATTATTTAATCATAAAACCAGTTGAACCAGACAACTGTTCGTTAACAGCGCCTAGATCTCCTTGGCTGTGAAATTGTGAATTTAATCTATATACTCAGAATCAGAGCGTATTTATACAGTTTTACGGGCACCCTTCTTCTTCGATATCAACCATCAACAACTGAATTGAGGTGCGTTCCGGCTGTTCAAAAGTTGGGGATGAAGAAGCTGATTCTAAGATGTATGTCATATTTGCTCTTAAGTAATTGAAAGCAAACACGGTTCTCTGACACGGTTCTCGCCGTGATAAACTGGATTTTCGCATCGGTTTGCAACCGTAAACATGAAACATGGACCACTCGACGGACACCAGTCGAAACAATGAATTTCTTCTGGTTTAATTAAAGTGCATTTTTTTCGACCAAGATGGGCATTGTTTTTTGTGATGCGCATCATAGAATTATCAGTCCATTACAATACCTTGAAAAATGTTAAATAATAGCCAGCGTACATTATATTGATCTATTGGACCGATTTGAAGACGACGTGTGGCAGATTTAGCGGAAAAGTGCAAAAACTCACCACAAGTGCGTACTTGGAATGACAAAACTTTTGTTTTCTTGACCAGAAACATAGTTTTCTTATACGCATATCTATATATATATATATATATATATATATATATATATATATATATATATATATATATATATAAATGGAAGTATGTATGTATATTCCGAATGTATGTAGACTCCGAAACCGCTCAACCGATTTTGATCAAATTTTGTGGCAATATTCAAAATAGTCACGTGGGTGATCCTGTGAAGTTTCGTGGCGATTGGATAAACCGAAAATGACTATAGAGTACAGCAACAACATTTGTTTCATTTGTTTGACAGTGACTTTTTCTTTTTTTGTCAGTGTTTCATTCGTAAATAAATAAAATTGTAAGCGATCGATCGACTTATTATATCGCTCATTATTTTCATTTGTTTTTCAATTCATTCGAATTCAAAAAAATTACACCAAAAAAAGCATCCATTGGTAAAAAACCAAAAAATCAAAAAAGATGTGCGTAAAAAGAGCAGCTGCAAATGCCGATGAACGCGAATCACATTTGCAAAATCTTCGCGAATGGGCATCTACATCTAGAGCCACAGAAACTGAACAAGAAGAGGAGTCGCGGCTGCGGCAAATGCGCGAAAGGGCCTCCACATTGAATATACATATATATAAGGTGTCGAGGAGAGCATGGAAAGGGGCAGGGAGAAGTTGTGGTAAAAAAAAGGTAGGTAGGGGGAAGAAGTGGTATGAGACGTGCTGGTTGCGGAAGAGGTGGTAGGGAAAGGGGCATGGATGTAGGAGAGGCAGGGGGAATGGCAACAACGCGTTGGTTACCATTTTAGATAGAGGGATGAATGGTGTAGACGTGTTAATGGGATCGAAAGGGGTGAAAAAGTAAGGAGAAGTAGGGGAAGAGGAATGGGGAGCCTAAGGCGTGGTTAGCGAAAGGGCGGAAGGGACAGGAGGCGACGGGTGGGAGAATTAAAAGTAGAGTAAAAGGGCATGGAGGAGAAGGTGGAGCAGGGGGAAGGAGAGGCAGCAAGTACCAGCTGAGTACCAGCTAGTAGGTATATATTAGTGTTGACCGATAATTAACTACCTGTGATTTTGCGCAGCTGCTAAAAAGGACAGGTAATACTCGTAGTTGCAACTCAATGTTGTAATTTTCAGTGATTTGAGTAGCAGATAGTGATATATGTATCAAAATGAATTTAGCGTTACCAGCACAGAGATTCACCAATAGTAGTAACAACTAAATAGTTATAGTGATATATCAAAATGAGTTAAATAATATTTTGATGAAAAAGTATTCCTTTTACTTCCGACTGCTCTGTGAAGGGTTATTTTTTTGAGTTTGTATGTATGCCTGTGTATTCTTTTTTGGATGGCTCTGTACCCATCGTAAACCTTCAAGGATAGAGCTTCCTTATTTAAGTCAATAACAGTTTGAAATTCGATGTGATGGCCTCTTATGGATGGTTGCTTTACACACATATACTAGTGGGCATATACCGCCCATTTTTTGGGGTGGTTCGTATACAAACCCACCCCACCCCGTTAATGTTAACAATACGATTTGAAATTTTGTGTGAATGGTATTAGTGCATCGATTCAAACGAAGTTAACGTTTTTCCTTAATTTTTGTATTGAGTTTTTTTTTTTTTTTTTTGTTTTAACGCTTGGCGCCATGCCTATATTCAATTTCTGAACCTGGTTGAATATTCCGTCGAATCCTGGAGCTTTGTACTTCTGTATGGCGTTGGCCGCGAGCATTACTTCCTCCGCCGTAACTTACTTGACCGCTATACCATCATCAATCTGCTGGCTGCTGGTGTTGTATGAGCACGCCTGCCGCTTGGAATATGTTGGTCCTCTGATTTTAAAGGAATGCATTTTCTTCATCCCAACCCGATAGGGTTCAGGACCACTTTTGTTTGCATAAGCGCTATGCTCCGCGCGATCCTTTGATACAACCTTCTAGTATATCCATGGATGACTCAATTTCACCATATTTCACCTGACAGTATCAATGTTTTGTGTCACAACAATCGATTTTATACAACCTTCGCGCTATTCGTCCTTGAGTGTAGGACGTACGCGATTCAACTCCGAATACCAACCATGCTTGATGGTGCATCATTATCATATAAAGAATTAAGTTCATTATTGCACTCTTGTTGAGACAAACCATGTCGTATGTTGTGAAAAATTATCGGCTGAAAATGCTCAATTAATATTAATGTTAATCGCCGAGATGAAATTTGTAAGTCTATGTAACAAAAGAAAACACTTGTTAGTCCAAACATTCTAAGTACGTTGATGCTAAAGAATGCCAAATTTTACGATGCTGCTATCTGACTATCTGATTTAGCTTAATAACACCACAGCGTCAGAATCCCGAAATTTAAATTGATCTTTATGCGTTTGGCTTTCGTATAAGCTACGGTTTAAACCTTGAGGAATGTGAATAGATTGTGTTGATTTAATTGGGAATTCTAAAACTTACTTACTTAAGTGGCGCTCAAAACATTTATCGGTCATTGTCGCACGTAGGAAGGTTGTCTATTGCGCGCTGGCGCCAGTAGTTGCCAATACCAAGTTCTCTGAGATCATCCCAGACTTCATCATTCCAAAGTAAGGTCGGTCGCTCTATCGATCGTTGTCCACCACCTATCACCGGTTGTTTGTGCCGATGATGTCAGTGTCATAACCAAACGTTAATAGCAAAACTTCCTTATAGAAGATCATGCCCGAACTATCTACTTTTGACAAAATTTTGAGCTTCATTTCTATCACATAAAAGTTCAACATCCTCAAAGTCACAGCCTAATTTTTTCTTTTTCTTTTTTTTGCATTTGAAATGTTCTCTAACAGCTTGGCTTGCGCCTGACTGCAGAGTTCTTCTGTCGGTGGCGTTTTTCACTGAGAATTCTAAAGAAAATATTCCAAGTGGAAATTTTGAAGAAGAAGATTGTACAGAAAAAAATTCCCTAAATTGATGCTTTCCCAAAAATAATGCTTTCATTTCCTTCTACTATGTGGAATGTTGTTTAAAAAACTTAATTTATGTCTTTCATTATACTGTTTAGAGAAGTATTATGTTCACAAAAATTGTTTCAAGTGTTTCGGAGCTTCAACACCTCAATTCTCGAAAAACAATTTAACTATTTCAATGCATTCCAATGTAAATACATACTCGTACAATACAAACAAGCCATTTCGATAGGAAAACATTAACAGAATAAAGCTTACAATTAGCTTAATTCATAACTTATAGCGCTGCATAGTTGGAATCTAATCAAATAAAGCAAACTAGTAGACCATAACTCAACACATCGTCAACAATAATTTAGTTTGTAACGACTATGACAACACTTTTAATAAACAAGGACATAAAATTCCTATGGCAACCAACATTGTCCTGCGTAAATGCTTCCAAAAGTAAAAGTTCACAAACTCCAAGACATCTTTGCCACTTTAGTTGACAGGAACTCAGGGGCATAATGAAAACATAACATTTAGTTTTCATTGCGCTATTTATAAATAAACAACATCAACAACAACAACAACAACAAAATATTAAATACTAAACAACAACGACAAAAATAAAAATAAAAAACTTTTCATTAATAACTCACACAAATATTTTCTATTTTTCTTTTTGGCCTTAAAAAGTAGTCGTTCTGAAAAAAGAAGGAAACAAATTTTTGCTTTTTTTTTGCACACCCATAATGAAGAAGGAAACTTTTATTTCAATTGAGTGCTGCTGCTGCTGCTGCTGAGAATAGTTGCGGAATAGGTGGAAATGTTGAAAGTGGTCGGTCGTCCTGTGGTGAGAGCTGTGGAAATTCCTCGAATCGTGTACAAAAGACAAAGTTTTCACCTGTCTGCTGCTTTGGAAATTAGTAAGCTGTGCTTTACTTTGCTCTTCAGATGTTTTCGTACGCTTGGAGAACGTGAGGAGTGAGTGGTACATATAAAAATAGAAAATTGTCGCACAAAACTCGATAAAAACAAAAGAAATGACAATTGCAATTAATTGAAACTATGGAAATTAAACCACTGCTCTGAAACTAAAGTACGAGTTGAGTAGATAAAAATATAAACAAAACAGAAGAAATGTGGGAAGTAATAATTTAATTATTATAATATAACTACCTACCTAGAGTCCTTTGTTGTCGTTGAAAGGCTTCAAAGCAAATTCATAGCATGTAAAATTAACTGGGGAAATGGAAAATAATGACAAAGCATTTTCTACTACTTCGCCGCAGCTGTTTATTTTAAATTTGACTTTACTTTGAAGCTTTTGTCAAATAGAAGAAGAAGAAGAAAATTCAATAGGAAAATTTCTATCGAGATGCACTAAGAAGTATTTAGAATTGCAAATTTTACTTCAATGCACACTCGTATCTATATGAATTTTTGGTCGATATGTAAAACTGTCAGAAACAGAATGCACGCACGAGCATGCTTTAAAATCGACTAAGGGCAGTTATACTACATATTTATACTCGTAAGCTACGATTTTTGACTTGCATAAATAGCGCACAAATTAATTTAAATATCTATGTACATAATATTTATGTAAATTTGCTCCATGCGCATGAAAGCTATTTAAACTTAAAATTTGAAACATATTCCTTTTATTTGGTATAAACTGAAATGGAAGGCCAAAATATGAAATTACAAAATCCAAAATAATTATTGTATTTCTATGCAAAATAGAATATGAAAATAGATAAGTATTATAAGCCCATTCCAGTGGAAATGAATTGAACATACTTATAAGTTAGTAAACTTCAGCTAAAAATTTGAACTTTAGTATAACGTGAGCTTTAATACTCTTCATGCTTTTATCTCTCATTGCTAAAAATACAAGAACTTCTTTTTCGAATCGATTGAGTCGATATAACTATGCAACAAAATTAATAGTAGGGGAGCCCGGGATGCTAAATTTGCAGTTACTACTGATGTCCTAGTCGTCCTAAATGATAATCTGACAATTATATGGAGGAATGTTGTAAATCTGACAATAAAAAACTTCAATTAAAACATATTAGCACTTATAATTCGCAAATAGTTTTTACGACGCAAATATTCGAAATTTTCTAATGTTCCGCTCAACTCTCTTAATTTTTTCTTTCATATGAACCTTCTCCTGACAATAATAAACACAACAAAAAAAAGACTAAGCGAAATTGTTTCAACCGTTCACAGTTCTCAGCATCTGTACGCTTCATCTTTTATTGATGTTTTTGTTATGAAAAACGTCAGATTATATGTTTTTCGTAATCCTAATAGGATTTCTTACAAAATAAATAAAAAAAAAAATCAATCGCGCTCGAGTATTTCGAGGTGACGTTTTTTTTTACAACATTGTGACTCGCCCATTTTCTTATGCCACGCCCAAATTGTCAGATTATTGAAATATACACTTTTCTGCGTATATTTTTCTGTTGAACACGATTTTTCAGAACTAGTCTCATATATTTTACAATATCTCTACTAAGTTTCACAAAATTTTCTATAACTTCGTTATCTTTCTATGAATTTCCTTCAAACAAAAATGTTTTTTAACGTTTTAACGAATTTTCAATTTAAACTTCGAAGGAAAAAATACTTTTGTCGCCATTTTTACCCGTAACTTTTATTTATATTTTATTATTTTATTATATATTTTTTAGTTGATACTTTTGTCTCCTGAATGGACCATATGGAAAAATCTATTGGGTTTATGTCTGGGGTATATGGTGGCCATTGTCGTCAATTTTATTACATGTAAATTTAATTAAAATTCAATAAAACGGTGTATCATGACATTTAATAAGTTCAACATTTTGCAGCGGAAACCTTGTTAGAAAAAAATCTGTTGTCGGATTTTGATTCAGCGCCCCTTAAACAAACAAAGAACAGTTCGCCTAGTATTATCAGCTCTTTTGACCTTTGTATATCTACACTGCTATATACCAGTATATAGTATACTTGCCGTTGAGCAAGATGCAATACCTAATTTTTACGGTGGGCGTATGTTTGCCTGAATTAAACACTTTCTATTTCAACGATCAATTTGGTCTAATTTATTATGCACAGCGTCCACTGACTCTTGCCTCTCAAAATCCAAAATTTACAATATGTATGCGTGTGTGTGTGTGTGTAGTAACAAAATAACAACTAATTTAAGAGAATTATGATTGAATGCAAATATATGTTTTACATGCTTAAGGTGACCATACAGTTCGAATTCTAAGTGTATAATTTGAGTAACAATATTTGGTAGCAACCTAAACATAAGTGAAATGACCAAACAAGCTTTTTTGCAAACATCAGTCATTTTATCAGCGCAAATTTAACCCTCTCTCTCTCTCTACCTCCCCCCCCCCCCATTCTGCCTCTATCTCAACATTTTTACAGCGAAGTATTTTTGCAATGGTGTCAAAAATATTGTTCTTTTTGACGTTAAGAGTACAATTTCGAGGAGCTGTACTTATGCAACTTTGCTCGGCAGTGCCCATTAGAGTTGAGCGATATTTCGCTACCTGCAATACAATCACGGCGACTGAAAAATCACGAATATCAGTTGCTACTGGATGTTGTAAATGTCAGTGATTGAAAATATCATTTATTTTTCTTACTAGTACCACTGTGATTCATGGCGTATGAGTAATAAATCATCAAATGATGTTCAACTGATATTCGTGATTCGTGATCGCTTAACTGTTATATTATATCAATATCAAGTGGCAACTGATGTCATTGGTAAAGAATTGTAATGATAAAATGCTACTTGGTCCTTCCCGGGAAGGATTATGTGGAATATACAATGGGTTTTTGAAATGGGCGCTGCAATCAGCAATGGTTGCCACCAAAATATGTACAAATCTGATGACTACTTAACATTTCATGTTCCCGCCTCAATTCCCAAGATCTTTGTTAGGAGCCCATATTCTGTAGCGTTAGCCCAATGATTCCGTCTATCTCCCACACTCTCGACTGTTTTTTTGTACCATTTCAAGCTACTCCTCTCCAGAAAATGGCGCAAAAAAGAAGATACTCCAGAAACTGATGGCGGTTTCTTAAAGTATGAAAATAGGCTCAAAGAACTGTAATGAGGATATGCCACTTGGAATATATACAAATCAGGTGACCACCTAAAATACCCTGTTCCCGCCTCAATTCCCATGGGCTCCCTGTTGCGGGGGCCCAATGATTCCGACTATCTCCCACACTCTCGAATGGTTTTTTGTACCATTTTAAGCTAATCCTATCCAAAAAAAATTAGCATTACAAAGCATAATTTTGACAACATCAAGGGTTTTCTTTAAATGTTTTCTTAGTATCCAAGCGTGATAGCTTTTAGCGATTCAACCTCAACCGGCTAGCAGCCGTTGACAATAGACTACAGCCGTTGCAATACATACTTCATCCAAGTCCCGTCAATACAAATAAGAAGACGCTTTGGTGTAATTTTGTTGCTATGGCTGCAACGTATAAACCTAAGGTCACAGGAACCTCACGCGGATTGGTTGAGGTGGAACGATATTTAGGTGAAAATATCAGTCCACGAAACTCCGACCCCTGAAAGTGGTGGCATGCTAATGGCTATAAATACCCAAACTTTAAAGAAGTTGCACGTGAAAAGCTATGTTGTCTGGGGTCGTCTGTACCATTCACAAAGTATTAGTAAGAATGTAAGGAGGCATAAGTTTTGTTATAAAAAGACCTTTTTTTGTTTTTCATTTTGTTTTAAATTTTTTGTTTGCAGCGATCGCAGTGGCAGTTAAAAATCACGGTGATTTGAAAGTAGCAGTCGCTTCACTGATAATCAAATCACTGCTAATCAAAAATCACTGATTAGCTCATCTCTAGTATCCATGCTCGAAATCCTCTACAGAAAGAGTATAAATACACTATGATATAAATGCTCCAGGTGCTCTTAATGGCATTTGGTAATGATTCGACGTCCTTAAATTGTCTACCAGACTGTTGGACTTCATGAGAAAGCCATTCCCACGCGTTTTCAATGATATTACGGTCAGAAGAGTATGAAAGCCACTCCATGAAGGTTAAATTTTGGTACTTTTGTCCACTTCTCTACCAATCGAGCGGTTCGTATTGGGGCATTATCATTTTGAAATGTCCAAGGTAAGAGTCCAACAATGTTAGAAATGTGTGCAAATGATTGTTGGAGCAGCTCCCTGTAGCGTGTGGCATTCATCTTAGATGAAAGTAATTGGAGTCAAATACCCCATAATAGGAGATGGAACCCCATATAATTATGCCCCCCTCACGACTATGGTGATGGGGGCATAAATAGTGTTTTTGCTTTCTTATGTCTTGGAAATATGTCATTAAAACTATCTGGTCCATTCAAATTATAGAGTTTTTCTCCAGAAAAATTGTTATGGTACCACTCCCTATTCCAATGTCGTGAGACTCCGAGTAAAAAGACGGTAAGCGATTCTTTTTTACTCTTTGCACCTACATTTAAGCGAATTTTGGCTGCAGAGCACATTGAGTTTGAGGCTTCTCGGAAATTCTTCGCTCTTCGGAACGCGTATGCGCTTTTCTAACTGGCTTTTTTCCCATAAACTGATGTATTATGATTGATCGGGAGTGTAGGTTTGAAATTTTTCTTTATTTCCGAAGGCGTACTTAAATTTTCTTGAATCAAGTACAAAACGGAATCGATCTATATATAAAATTATTGAAATAAATATAAAAATTTAATTATAAGAACAAATCTGTGCTCAAGTCAACTACAAAGGTCTCAATATACCAAATAAGTCCTTTTTAAATTGAAGTAAGTGGAAAATTCTTAAATCAATTGCTGAGAGAAAAAAAAACGTGAGAGCAAAATTAAATTTGATTTTCGTTTAAGAAAATCCGTACTCACCTTACTTTTGCTACCGCTATGGAACAGCTCAAGTCCGGAAACTGCATGATCATACATACATACATATTCTAAGTATTTCAGAATAAGAACAAGAAAAAACGGTAACTTCGGTGGTACCGACGTTTTAATACCATTCACATGAAGTTGCAAGCTGTGCTGAGCTTAGCAGATGTAAAAAAAAATATTTATAAAATCTAACATCCTGAACACGGTATGTAATTTTGTTGCACCCTACAGTACTACTAAAAGTGGGCGTGACACGCTCCTTGCTAACAATGCGAAGCGTCCGTCTGTAAGAAGCCATCATGTCAAATTTCAAGTTGATATTGACTGAAATGAAAACGTTTTTTTATAAAAAATCTCAAAACTGGGTGTTGGGTTTGTATGGGGACTGCCTCAAAAATGGAGAAATCACATCTATTTCTCTACATGTGAGGCGCTCGTCCATAAGAAACCACTATATTAAATTTTAAGTTGATCTCAACTGAAATAAGAAAGTTTTCATACAAAATACCAAAATTGGTCGGTAAGTTTGGGGGCCACCCATAAATTTGGGCGTGACACGCCCCTTGATATGTTTGTGAAACATTCGTCCATAAGTAGCCCTTCATATCAAACTTCACGTCGATATTGACAAATTTTAAGATGATATTGACAGCAATAAAAAAAATGTTCATACAAAAAGTCGAAAGTAGTTTGTATGGGGAGTGGCATGCCAATTTTGATACTCTATTAAACTGCAATAAAAACAAGTCTATGTTCCTAATTACAAATGGATATCTTAAAGACAGAAAGACAGACAGACGGATGTACATACTAGCTAGATCGACTCGTCTCGTCGAGCTGATCAAGCATATATATACTTCATGGGTTCTACGATACATCCTTTAATGCGTTACAATCGTTCAGACAAACTGATAATGCCATTGCACATTTTCTATGAATGGCATAAGAACACACTGCGTTGGGCGTTTGTCACTTGCTTGGACTACCGCTCACAGTGTTACAAAGTCTCAAGATTTTTTTTTTTGTTTCCGTGCACATTGTTGCACAAAGGAATTATTATAAAGCACAAAATGATGTTGTAACAATTTGTTGTCCTTTCATTAAATGTCTATTTTCTTTCAATCCATTGTTGTTACTCTTGCTGCGGTTGTTGTTGTTGTTGTTGTTGTAATTGTTGTTATTGTCCTTGTAGCCATTGTTTTTGTTGTTGTTGCTGTTGTTGTAGCCGTACTTGTTATTTTGCTGCATGCTGCAAGCGTTTTTCTGTTTTTTTTTTAACACCCATTGTAGAAGAACGCACTGTACGCGCTGTGCTGTGCTGTGCTGTGCTGTGCGAGCTTTAAGGACCGCGCTGCCATTTCCGCTACAAAAGCAGCGCCGCACACACAAACACACCGACAGAGAGATAGATACAAATATAGACAGAGAACAACACGCCCCCGAGGCGCCATTTTAACTTTCTCCGCTATTACTGTTATAATTTGCAAGTTCAAAAACAAATTGCAGAAAAATATACATTGCGAAAAACAACAACAACAACAACAACAACAACGACGACGGCAACAATACGAAGAGCGACAAGGACTAGAACTAGTACAATGAGTCCCGAGGCCAGGACCATGACTACAACGAAACGAAAGCCGATGATGAAGATGATGAGGATGATGTTGAAACAGGAATAACTTGTTGCGCTATGATTTCCTGTTAGCGCTTCCTGCCGAGCTTCCGTGTCTAGGACGAACAACAACAACAACAACATCAATTGCTCTTGTTACTTTGTAATGCGCGAAATAATATTTTTCCCTCATTTTGCAGTTTAAAAACTGCTTCAATGTAATTTACTTTGTTATTTTTTTTTCTGCATAATTTTCAAACGTTCAACAGTTCTTGAGTCTGGCCGGCCGTCTTTGCTGCTGCTGCTGCTTCTGCTGCTGGCTGCACTTCACTTGCCACTTGAATGACTCATTAAAACTGATTTTATTTTTATATTATTACAAAATTTTTCTTTCGTTGTCGACACTTCATAATGGCATTTGGTACTCGCCTCTATCAAGCGAGAGTTACCTTAAAAGTTTTCGAATTACATATGTGCAGGATCGCTTTTATAGTATGTTTATGGAGGACCAGGGCAAGTAAGATGGTGTGATCGATTTTTCAAACATTAGGCGATAAGTGATTAAATATTTATCAAAGAGTAATAATGATTTTATTTGGTTTATATACTATATGAGTTCAAGATAAAGGAATTTAACAAACACATCAGTAAGGCCATCAAACGATAAATCGGTGAGAATGTCAAATTCTCAATACTCAAAACTATTTGATTGGTAAGTCGAGTCTGTGCTTATTGAGAACAATCTTTCTACACTGTAATTAGACATCATCCTAGACAAGTAAATGCTACTGTTCTCGTATTGTGAAAAATTCACCGCAAATCGTTTTTTACTCCGAAAGAAGAAAACCACGGATAGAAACAACAAAATACATTGTTAAAATTGCATATGGAAAATTGTAATAAAATTGTAATCTAATAGTTAAAATAAAGAATTTAATCTTGTTTTATGAATATTATCTTATATTATGATTTTTTGGCTCACTTCGGTCTAATGTTAAGACTGAAATTATACAGTGTGTCTCAAAAGAAAGTTCACATTTGATTTGCTGATTGCGTGAACGCAACTATTCCGAGGAGCGCGGACGGTATGTCAATCGGTAGCCTAGCTGTTGGCAATTTAGTCGCTATGGAGTGTTTCTCGGCAGCGGACCGTGCGTTGTGCGTACGTGAGTTTTACAAAAACGATAATTCAGCGACTGTAGCGCGTAAAAAATTGTGCAGTATTCGACATGTTCGTCATTTAAATGATGCGCCAAGCCCTCGACTCATTGGAAAATTGGTCGAGCAGTTTGAAGAGAACGGTTCAACGCTGGAAAAATCAAAATCCGGCCGTCCAAGGTCTTCGAGAACGTTTGAAAACGTAGACAGTGTTATTCAGTCTGTTCGTGACAACCCGGACCTTTCGAATCGGATGCGTGCTGTTGCTTTAAATCTGCATAGATCATCATGGTTACGCATTTCGCACAAAGATTTAAAGCTGCACCCCTATAAAATACAGTTGGTGCAAGAATTAAAGACTCAGAATGCTGACAAATTGATCTCCAGGAGAGGTGACATAAATTGGCCTCCACGAAGTCCCGATTTAACCACTATGAACTTTTTCCTGTGGGGTTACATCAAATCTAAAGTTTACGGCAACAAACCGACTTCTCTGGCACAATTAAAAGGAATTATACGTCACGAAATGGCTGCCATCACGGAGAGTACCTGCCGAGCCGTCAGAGGTAATTTTAGTGCTCGATTAAATGAATGCCGTGAACGCAACGGTTTACATTTGGACAATATCATTTTTAAGAAATAAATTCCCAAAGTATGTATTTTAATATGTAATAAACATGTTTTCAATAAAAACTACTTACTTTTTTTTTAACGATTTTTTAAATGTGAACTTTCTTTTGAGACATCCTGTAATAACGGAACTCCAACAATTTTGGAACAAACTCATTTTTTTATTTTATAATGGAATATTTTTAGCAGTGTTGTGACAGCGAGTATATTTTAGAGTTACCATAGAGTCAACTGGAAGAAAATCTTCAATACGGAATTGAGCTCCTAGAGCCAGCTGCACAACAATTGATTTTAAATTAACAAGTGGCTGCACTCATAATTCGGTTTTGAAATTCTCGAACTTGTTTCGTACGCTTCACTTATCAACAATTTTTTACAAAGATTTTGAAACAATTTCTTTTCGATTCGACAAAAGATTTTAAATGACTGTAATGATTTAACCGCTGTACTGAGTGCAATTTTAGTACAAATCTGCTGGTGAAAGCGAATCTTTTAAGAATTTCGTGTCAGATTTCTGTGTAAACTTTAATTTCCAGATGAATCGCATTCACAGAAGTTCAAAAGTTTAATTTTTCACAACAGCCCTTTGCTCGTTTTCAATATGGATCTCAATCAATGCTTCTTGAATCTGATTATATGCGCGAGCAAGCGCTTTGACTGCTTCATAATTGCATGAGCAGCTTGTTGAAGTCAATCTTTTTCAATACATATACTTAATTTTGTACAAAAGTGCAGAACAGCAGATCTTGTACAAAAGCTGATTCTTCAACCAAATTTGAAGATCGTAAGGAACAATGACTGCTTACTGATTCAATCGCAGTATTAAAGCTTGCAAGCCTTGATACGCTCTGCATATATAAGGTGCATTGTCGTACGATTGACCTCGGAAGTTTTCACTGTCTATGCCCAAGTCTTTTAAATACTTAACATGAACCGTTGACATTTTTTTACCGGTATGTCCATAATTGACTATCAAAGTCAAAGAATGCTCAACTGGCCGGATTTCATTCACTATCTAACAACCACTGGTCAGCTCACCAATTTGTTGTCAAAACTTCCGAAAGCAAAACGGCTGACGAAAAAATGTTAGCAAGTTTTGTAGAAGTAATAGAATATTTTTGAAAATTAGGGATTACTATTTACGGACATGAATATACGGAAACCTCATGTGAATTTTTTTTTTTTTTTTTTTTTGAAATGACACATGTTTGTTTAATCCAGTACAATTCTACATACTTTTTTAAATAGAATGAAATATTTTTTCTGAATATGAAGAGAGAACAATAACAAGAACTTTTTGTTATGCAGCCACGGACACAATTTTTTCGAAATCCGCTACGAGTACCCATCAGTCCGCCGGCTGAACATTTCTAAGTTTTGCAACCAATATCACACTTTTTAGTAAAAGCGCCCTGAATCTGATGATATACCCAAGAATAATCGCAGTTCTTACTTCAGGCATGTGTTATATTTGTTGCTATTTTTGCTGGTACGGATTTTTTTTCCCAATTTTGTATTATTGTTACATTATCCCCCTATAAACCACAATAAATGACTAATATTTTCGTTACTTCGAAAATTTCCAATTGTGGGTAGTAAAACTGATCTTAAGCCAGCTAAAATTCATATCTAAAATATTTATTCAAAGAAATCTGTATTGGTGCAAACAATTTTCTTCTAGTTTTTTTAAACGTCTTCAATATGTGACACCATACATTTTGTACCAATAAAGCTGTGCCTTAATTAAGTTAGAACTCAAAATTAAACTTCTAGAGTACAAAACATGTGTTATACTTTTGCTTAACTCGTCTGTCTGTCTGTCTGTCTGTCTGTCTGTCTGTCTGTCTGTCCGTATTTGAGTCAATAATATAGCACTAGCCTGACTTTTTGGGATATCGATTTGCAACTTAGAATGTACATTCTTTGTAACCAAAAGCAGCACATTTGTGAAAATTATTCTGATATGGCCGGGTCGATCTGCCAATAGTTCCTATACAAAAATCGGTTCCAAATCTTTTTTATAGTATTGAAAATTGTGTAATCTAAGCAACATTTCCAAAAATTTTCTTGAATAAATAAATTGGTTTAGCAAATTTATATACCACATTGCCGGATCCAAGGCCGGGGCGAACTAGGGAACGTCTTCCACCCCAACATCATTTTTGTGCTGTACAAAAACATTTTTTCCGCTTAATTTTCATAAGAGTATAGTTCACTCCCAAATTTTAGCACCCCAACGCAACCCCTGTATACATACAAATGAAAACTTGCATATTTTCGTTACAAGTACGAAGTGTTCTTAAGCTTTAGTATCACCCCAATGCAGTGTTACTTTTTTCTTTTTGGTTATACATATTTGTAAAACTTTTAAGGTCTACCCTCGTATCCGTCTCCGTCACCATTTGTGCATCGCTTATCATATTTTTTTTCTTCTCGTTTCGGTCTGTTTCTGTGTGTGCCGCATTTTTTCTGGTATTTGCTTTTAACTTTTCGACGTGTCCGCCCGCATCCCTTGCTCGTTTATCCGTATAAAATTTTTTTCCATTTGCTGCTCTGCTTTCATTTCGTGTATTTTATGTACGTAAATCCCTAAAAGGACATTTCCAGCAGATAAGCCGGACGCTGAGTCACTTAACGAGTGCATTCGCTGTCTGTCTGTCTGTCTGTCTGTCTCTTCATCGTCATCGCCGTCGCCGCCGTCGTGGACGGCAGCGGCAGTTCGGCTTGCTCTAAACGACTTTGAGTTACTTTTCTCAACGTAATAAGATACAAAATTGCAATGTTGTTGTTATCAACAAAGTTGTCAACTTGTCGCCTTCGTCTCTTCCCCTCTCTATCACTCACTTATCACTCCTTACTCTTACCATTGCTGAGTGCATCTTTTACTGCGCTACTTAAACAACATCAAAACAACAAATCTAAAGGGCTTGCTGTCTGTTTGGCTGGCTGGTTGGCTGGCTGGCTGGCTGGCTGGCTGCCTGTTTGGCTGGCTGGCGTACAGGCAATATTATCCACTTAGCTGATTCTTATTTTACTGTTGTTGCTTTAGTCCTTGACATGCCGTTCTATACTCGTACCATAACAATCACTATGCCGCTTATAGCCCTGTTGCTCACGCGGCAGTTAGTTTAAAATGTAGCTCAACTGCAGTTAACCGCTGCAGTTGTTAATGTTCTTGTTGCGTTGCGTTGCGTTGCGTTGCCTTTGAATTGCCTTGTTTTGCTTACCTAATTCCCCAGATTAGCCGCATTACACGCAACGCCTGCGTATAATAACTCGTTATATCCTTTTTATATTTACTACTACAAACGCCAGACACCTTACAAGAATGGAAATTTCTAAATACGGAAAAGAAATCCATTTGTGGCAGCTACTTGTAATTACGACAAAACAACATTATTCGCTTTATATGCCTATTGGGGCCGGCCAGAATATGTTAGCCAACCTTTGGCACAGTGTCGCTGTCTAAATGGGGAGATATTTACATACTTGCATCTTAGAAGCCAAGAAAAATTGTTGTATAATAATATTACTTACTATATACGAGTACACGTACAGTAAAGCTAGGGCAAGACTAAAATAAAACAGTATAGTCGCAGTAGCAACCGAATTGGAGTTGTACATGTACCAAATAATCATCCACCTATATGGCTGAAGGACTACACGCACGATAAAAGAAAATAGAGTTTATATAGCTTAGCTATTTATTTATTTATCTATCGTTCCGATTTTTGTGGTCAAATATGCATTTACTTCAGAACAAAATGAATGAAATGATTAATCAAAGTATTTTCATCGCCTGTTACTACTTTTTCCACCCTGCAGGCAATTTTCGAATTCCATCTCGAAAAAATGTATCCTCTTTAGATACGATCCTAGTTAGGAGCCAATTTTCGATTTCTGCAAAAGAAATGAACCGATGAACTTCCTAATAGTGCTGCTAACGTCGGCTCAACCAATAATCAGAAGAAGCAATGTCCGGAAGCCATACGCCGGACAAAATACAATACCGGTCAACAGTTCACTTGATACATTTTATAATTTTACGCTATTTCGTGGGCTACTCATTATATTCTATTGAGCACGCGTGACATGCGAATGTCGACATAAAACACGATCCACATTAGTGCGTAGTGGGAGGTCTGGCGTGGTGGGGCGAGGCGAGGCGAAAATCGAGCTCGAACGTGTCACGGCAGGATGCACTGTTTTGATGCGCCCAGTTCATACCACGCGTAACATCTTTGTATTGCGACAGTTCACTAGAAATATCGTAATGTCTACTATTCTTCGAGTTTTTAATGTGCAAACAGGCGAGTAAAACATTTTTTGTATTCAATATCGTGAAGTCAAAGGATGTAATTGAAGTCATCCGTAGAATATCAGCGAATCATTGAAATGGGTAGAAAATTACATATTTTATGTTTTTATCATAGAGAAATTGGCCTAAAAGCAGAGCAAAGTGTAGAAACACGAGCAGTCCTTGTTGCATTACACGAAGAGGGTTATTCAATGCGCAAAAATGGCTTCAAAAACCAACGTTTCTCAAAATGCAGTCATGCGAGCGTTGCAAAGAAAGCGCGAAACAGTATGTATTCAGACTCGTCATCGTTCTGGCAGGCCTAAAGCAACTTCAAAACACGAGGACAAGTTCATCTGTATTGAGAGCAAAAGAAATCGTATTCGTACAGCTCCTGAAATTCGTGAGCAACTCAATTCTACACGGGAAACACAAGTATCTGTTTCAACGGTACAGCGACGTCTGCGGGATTACGGTTTGAAAGGATGCATCGCTGCCAAAAAAAAACCATTACTACGCAAACAAAACAAAGTTAAAAGATTGAATTGGGCAAAAAAAAAATATAAAGAGTGATCGGTTGAGCAATGGTCAAATTTGTTGTTTACAGATGAATCGAAGTTTGATATTTTAAGCGGATGACGTCGACAATATGTGCGCCGTTTGGTTGGCGAACGCATGTTTAATCAATGCGACATTCTAACAGTCAAGCATGGTGGAGGATCAGTCATGGTCTGGGGATGTTTTGCTGTTGACAAAGTTGGAAATCTTGTGCAAATCAAGGGCATTATGGACAAAAAACTGTACCATAACATTCTCCAGCGACACGCTTTTCCGTGTGGGAAAAGAATTGTGGGTCGTGGATTCGTTTTTCAACAGGATAACGATCCTAAGCACATAGCAGCCAAAGAGAAGCAGAAGGAACTGAAATATATGGAATGGCCTCCTCAGTCACGTGATTGTAACCCTATCGAATTGCTGTGGGTGTCAGTTGGACAAAGAAGTGAGAAAAATGCAACCAACAAATTCAAAACAGCTTTGGGCGTTCCTGCAAACTTGTTGGGATCGACTTTCAACGGAATCATTGCATAAACTCACCGAAAGAATGCCCAGAGTCTGCGCTGATGTATTACGAGCGTGAGGTGGGTATTTTGAAGAATCAAAAATATGAAGAAATAATGTCGAGTATTTGCGAAAGTCGACGTATTTTGTTCACGTTATGATTAATAACAATAATTGAGTGAATCCTTGGTTTTGTAAATATTTTTCGAAGATTGTGAGGTGAACCCAAACTTTTGTATGTAAGGTAAAATATCACACGTGAGCGTTTCCAAATATTTTGTCACGACTTTTGGGCCGGCTCAAATGAATCTATTGTAGCCTATATCGATCGCCCGATTGGTTCCACCAGATACAAATTGTGACTTTCGAACGATGAATATTCAGATTAGCGTAGTATTTTTCATTCTTACGGTTGTCTTAGATTATCCATTTCTTATCCCCAGTCTCCATTCGATAAAAAAATTCTTTCTTTGTTGCTGTTGAATCAGCTGCTCGAAAGTAAAAAACCGCCTTTCAACGTCTCTCGGTTTCAGTTCATAAGGCACCCAATTTACTTGCTTTTGAATCATACCCATGGATTTCAATCGTACATAAACTGCTTGTTGAGCCACTTCCAATGATTTTGCAAGTTCCTCTTCCATTTGACTCGGTTCTTCATCGAGTAATGCATCTCTACCTTCGATTTTTTTGACTGTAAAGAGCGAGGCTTGTCTTTAACGCTGAAATCAATATTCTTGAAACGTGAAAACCATTCCCTACATGATTTATCAGTTGGAGAATTGTCACCAGAAACTTCAACAACCAATCGGTGCGCTTTAGATACACCTTCTTCCAAAACTGGTTGTTCCGATTTTTCGAAATAAATCTTCATCGAGGGGGCGCATTTGCATCAATAAACAAAATTGTCAAGTTTGAGGCTCAGAAAATCCCCACGTGATCCATGAGAAACTAATGCATTCACAATGAGCAATCTGGTGAGAATTTCGGTCAGGGTTTCACGTCCTTGAAAATGAGATGAGTGAATGTGAATTGCATTTGTTACAGGAACATTATGATCTTGTGGCCTCAACTGGACGGTATGGATCTGGAGGACATGTGGTTTCAATAGAACGGCGCGACCTGCCACACCGTGCATAAAATAATCGATTTATTGGAAAAATTCAAAATTCAAAATTTCTTTGAAAATTGCATGAAAAGAACAAGAGTCTGTGTTCAGAGATGCAAAGACCATTTCCAGAATATTTTATTTCATACATAATCGGAACATATCTACTTTACAATGCAATAAAAATATCATCACTAGCAAAAAAAAAAAAAAATGTGCGTTACATTTTTGAATTGAATCATTGTTGGGATGCCCTATCGAAAGAAAATACTTACAAAAAAAACTTTCCTCTCCCACAGTCCAAAATCTTGTATTTATAATATACAAATAAACATGCATATGTTTCCAAATAAATGGAGTAATTGGACAAAACCACAGAATAAAATACAAAATGCAACGCATGTTCTGGTAAACTCTTAATGTATATCCTGTACCCATAAGGCAAAAGGGCAAGATATAGTGAAATGAAGGTCGGATATTTAGACTCTCCTTTCCGGTCTTCAAATCCACATGCCAATCCATTTAAATTTTAAAATTTTTGTTTGTTTTTGTTGTTAATTACGATAGAAACGCACCACTATAAGGGGTAGCCCCCGTAGAAACTTTTCCTCCATTTTTGGGTTTTAGTATGAAGTATTTTGGTTTTTGTTCTTAATTAATCTAAAAATGCCAAATGTGGTGTATCTTTTCTTAGTCCGAAAAAATAATATCGAAAGAAGGTCCAAATCGGACCACTATGAGAGTAGCACACATACAACACACATACACACAAACGTGTCTTTATTTTTGTTGAGATTCTGTCGGAAGAATCACACTTGCTAATTAATGATATTTTAGGCTCAGCAATCTAGCAGTAGAGCCCTCTCTCATAGTACGTAGATAGATATCTATGACGCTGACAATCCATGCCCTTCTGTATGGCGCAGAAGCATGGACACTGTCATCATCAGTTACAGCGCCATGGGGAGTGATCGAAAGAACAATTCTTCATATTATTTTTGACCTATCACCTAACACTATCATCTGCACTGGACAGTTCAAAATTAATGTAGACAACCGTTACTCGTTTTTGAACTTCACCATGCCATGCCAAATAAGCAATGTTTTGACGTTATCAGATCCTGAAAAAGATTTAAGGGTGCGCATTAATATTAAAATACAAAATTGTTATGTCCCTATTGAAATCCCCTTTAAAAGCTTTTATACTTTTTAAACGAAATTTCAAATTATATTGCAAAACATAAGCGAGAGTTTGAATAGAGGCTATCCAAAAAAAGCGGGCGGGACAAGCTCATAAGGTACCACATCGAGGTTCAAATTAATGGTAACTTTAGTAAAATTTTTTACATAAAAATGCAAGACAGCACCACAGATGCTAAAATGCCCGAACTGTATGCGAAACTTTTACAAGAATGGGCAAGAATATAGATAGCGACACATCTTTTATTCAAATACTGTATGTGAATTATAAATGACTATAAGGGGAATGAGGTCGTTTGCAGCAGTGGAAAATTATTGATTACCATTTCCTTGGGAATGACCAAATAACACAAGTTCACAAACGTCCGTTATGACACGTATCACCTGGGTTGGCCACAGAACAGTCGTGGTGAGTAATTGTGAGAAGGCAACCCACTCCTCTTAATTAGAAGTTGGTGCGCTGGGCTTGGTTCCCGCCATTGCAAAACAACATCTATCAGTGAAGATACGGATACGATGCTACTTCGATGACGATCACCGCTAACGAATTAAGCATCATGATTTACGGATATGCACCTGGAATGTTCTATCCCTCCATAGGGCTGGTGCAGATATGCAGCTGGTTGAAGTTCTCGTTGGACACGGAGCTGCAGCCCAGAAGATTTAAATGGTGCGCCTTCGTACATACATAATGAGTAAATTTCAAAAAGTTTTGTAATTAGAAAATGACTTTCATTTCACATAACATATTTGAACTTTATGCATAACAAAGATCATCAAAGAAAATGCATTGTTTTCAAAAATTTGTACATGCTTGTACAATGTACGAGTACAATTGAATAATTATATACATTTTATACGTTATTTCAGTACGGTAGCTAAGAAATACTTAATTTGTTAGCTACCGTTTTGGTCGACTGGTGCCCCCTTTATATTATTCTCTATTATACGTCTCTGTACTGCCTCAAATGCAATATAGCAACATGCAACTGAAATATAGTGAAAGAAAAATGGGCTAACGCACTCAGCGATGCAAAAGCTCAGCGGCTGCTACGAGAGTAACTGTGCATACATATAAGAATGTGTATGTGAGTGTGAGTGTGAGTGTGTGTATTTGTGGAAAGTTGCATCCCACTCTAGAAACATTTTACTTTCATCTACTACTACAAAACTTAAATTCATAGATCCAAAGCTGGCAGCTGACGTTCGTTTAACGCGCTTCTGTTGCTATGAATCTAACTCTGACTACTACCAGTACACATAGGGTTTTTTTTTAGAGGTGTAGAACCTCGAATTAAATTAAAACGCTGAGATTACATAATTTCAAACTGAACATTGGTTTTATTAGAAAGATAATTTTATGCCAGTTGTTTTTAAATACGATTTAGGGCATGTGGGCTCCTGGAAATCCATTTCTGTACAACTTTTTCAAGCAATGGGACCCATATCTCGGCAATGGTGCACACAATTGTGTCTTCCAAGTAGTCCAAAGTTGCGGTTTTGTTCGCATAAGCCAATGACTTCACATAACACCAGAGTAAATAATACAGAAGCGTTAAATCACACGATCTCGGTGGCCAATTGATTGGCGCATTTTGAGAAACAAAGCGTTTGCAAAATATTTCCTTCAGTAAGTCAATTGTTTGACACGCTGTGTGGTATGTGGCACCGTCATACAATTGAGTTACGACATAATCGCTAAACATGGCTCTATAGCGTTCGTCGTTAACGGTAATAGTGATTTTTTTGGGAATGTAATTGGAAATGGCATTTCGAGAATCTCTCATGGATTTTCTTTACTCCAAATGCGGCAATTTGGCTTATTGACATGCCCATTGAGGAAAAAATCAGCCTTATCACTGAACAGAATACTTCGATAAAAAAAATTGGTTGACTTCCAGTCGATTTACAGCCCATTGATCGAACATACTTCGCAAACGATGGTCATTCAGCTTTTATTCTTGCACTAGCTGAATCTTCCAATGTCATAGACTAAATTCTTTGGGTCCTCCTCAAGATGACGCTCTACAGCGTTATAATTTAGAGTATACGTGGTGTGAAAATGATGAATGGTAAATCGAATTTGATTAGTTCGGATGGACGATTATGTCGACTGTAAAAAAGATGTAGATCACGGCAACATTCGCGAATTGACATAAACTTGCACAATTTACAAGCGTTGTTCTGGCATTTGTCTATTCATGTTAAAATGGGACACCAAACTGAGCACAAATGACAAAAGCGTTGCCAGATGTGACCAATTTGTGACAGTTTAATCCGTGTCGGATAATAGAATCTCTAAAAAAAACACCCTATGCATCTGTGGGTTTCTGGCTTTATCTGGACTCGATTGCTGGGCGTAACAGCGAACGATGCCAATAAATTTCTATTTATTTGCAGCTCATTTTCTGCTGTGTTTGCCAGCAATAACAACAACAACAATAACAACAATAACAACAATAACAACAACAACATGACAACAATTCGTGTTCAACTATGCAACTACTCTAGTGTAAAGTGTACTTGTGTCTAGTTTATTTACGAGCGTATCGCGAAGTGAACTCACTCGATGAACTCATTGAAGCGGCACGTGGAAATGCTTATAATTGTAACAACATCAGCAGTAGGGGCTTTTGTAGCGTTGGCGATGGCAGTGGCAACATTGCCAAAAACAATAATAGCAACAGCAGGCAGCGGGTGAGGATGAGGATGAGGATGAGGAAGGGAAAGGGTGTACACTGCATTTCGTTATTCGATTAAAGGAGTTAGTGTGGCCGGCAGCGGCATTCGAGCAAGCGAACGACCGAGCGAGCGCCACGTCGCGTTTCGCCAATTGTGCAGCGAACATTTTACTTGCCGCGACTTTGGAGGGCATGGCACACGGAACCCCAACCAATGTCATCGCCGGCTTGCCTCGAGTTGGCCAAACGTTTGCCACTGCGCCCCCCTCGTGCACTGTCGCAGCGCTGTGTTTTAACAATATTTTGACGCTTGATTGATCAAAGCTGGGAGGCGCACGTTCGGATGGTCGGTTTGAAAACGTTTTGCTCATTCATTCGCTAGCCTGGTGGCTGCTGTGAGTTCATATTCATTATTTTATTTATTTTGTGTCATAAATTTCTTTATTTCTTTTTAATGTCTTGTATTAAAACAATCGATTTTGTTTATTGTATGTATATTTAGAGTATTACTTCTCTGTTTAACAACTAAACTGTATGTAACAACTAAAATTGGGCCTAAACCTATTTAAAAGTACATATTTATATTCTTGGTCAGCACTAACTTTTAAGTCGAAAACTATAGCGTGTCCGAAAAGTCCTACACCGTACACCGCCCTCCAGTATTCATCAGGCAATGCTCCTTTCGATTACCACATGTTGCGATCGATTAATTTTGGCCAAAACCAAAAAAATGGTTGAATCTTGGATTGCTTCTAAGGACGACTCGTTCTTCCGACGCGGAATCTGTATGCAGCCTGAAATATGGGCAAAAATCGTAACTAATGTTTGACATTGGTTTGAATAAAATACAATTCTCTGAATACATCTGCAAAGTTAAAAAACAAACCCTGAAAAATTATATGTACAATATTACTCATACTCAAATATACTCATACATTCTTGGCCAGCGATCGACTAAATCGATGAAAATATATGAATAATTATACTCTTCACACGTAGTAAAAAGAAAGTAAATGAAAGTTTCACATATATATATATATATATATATATATATATATATATATATATATATATATATATATATATATATATATATATATATATATATATATATATATATATATATATATATATATATATATATATATATATATATATATATATATATATATATATATATATATATATATATATATATATATATATATATATATATATATATATATATATATATATTATTGGACTTGTCCTGGCCACTTTTAGGGCTAGCCCCCGTACAAACCTACTGTCCACTTTTCGGTTTTTGTATGAAAAACTTTTTTATTTCAGTTAATATTAACTTGAAATTCAATATGGTGACTTCTTATTAACAGAAGCTTCGCATATTTATTAGTGGGCGTGCATTACCCACTTTTAGAGGTGTCCCCATAAAAACCAATGGATCACTACGTATTTTTTGTACATAAAATGTTCTTCTTTTTCAAACTAACCAGCTTAAAAATAAAATGAAGGTGTCATGTTGACACTAGAACATTAAAAGATTTGAAAGTAATTTCTTATTATATGGCTGTGAAGAGTATTGAAGCTTCGGTTCTACCGAAGATAACGTTTTCTGTAATTTTGTACGTTCATAGTTAACAACAAAAAACTTAGAAACGCTACCGAAACTAATAGCGAAGCAAATAAAGCACGTAATCTCCTATCGCTTTCTTAGTCGTAGAGTCTTATCAACTTGTAACTGGCTCGCATGCTATAGTTTGTGTGCGTGCGTTTGCATTTCCTGTAAAGCCAATGTATGTTTGATTCATTATGTGAGTGTCGATTACTGAGTTCTTTTGCGCCAAATATATTAAACCGATTTTAATAAAATATAGATTATAGCTTTCAATTGGAAAAATAAGGAATACTTGTATGGCCACTTCAAACATTTGTTTGTTAGAATGCTTGTTACCTTAAAGCTCAACTTTGACCTACTTCTACTGATCGGATTCAGATGAAGTATTTCATGCACATGTGGATCCAATTACAATATAACATTGTATAACTTCAATCTTATTTAGCGACTTATACAAGGTGTCTCGAAGTCGGTTTGTTGCCGTAAACTTTAGATTTGACGTAAACCCACAGGACAAAGTCCATAGGGGTTAAATCGGGACTTCGTGGTGGCCAATTTATGTCAACTCTCCTGAAGATCAATTTGCCAGCATCATGAGGCTTTAATTCTTACACCAACTGAATTTTGTAGGGTGCAGCTTTAAATCTTTGTGTAAAATACAGAACAATGATGATCTATGCACGTTTAAAGCAACATCACACTTCCGATTCGAAAGGTCCTGGTTGTCACGAACAGACTGAGCAGCACTGTCTACGTTTTCGAACGTTCTCGAAGACCTTTGGACGCCCGGATTTTGATTTTTCCAACGTTGAACCGGTCTCTTCAAACTTCTCGACCCATTTTCCAATGAGTCGAGGGCTAGGCGCATCATTTAAATGACGAACATGTCGAATACTGCAGAATTTTCTACGCGCTACAGTCGCTGATTTACCGTTTTTGTGAACTCACGTACGAGATTAAAAAGAATTGAGATGCGAAAACATTGTTTTAGTATGCAACTGAGAATTTTATCAGGTCCAGGTAGGAAAGAGAATTTAATGGATAAAAGGCATGTTAACATATTTTGCATGGATATAGCAGAAGGAGCTATGAAGTCATATGATGTGTGATGCTGTAATGTTATGAGAAACTATGATTAACTGAGCTACTGTAATGCGTACTTTGGAAAAAATTGCGAAGGATACGCTGAAGTATTGCGTTTCGTATTAACGAAATCGAAAAACGATTTTTAACGAAAAGCGACGCATGTTTTGTTTAACTTTTACTAAGCTATGGCCGTAGTTGAATCATAGACGAATTTCATGAAGGTTGTCTAAAATCTCTTGAAATGCCAGAAAGTATTGATGCAGTACGCGAACAGATATTGCAGGATCATAATATGAACTATATTGAGTTTCGTGTATCCATGAGCATTAATGAGACCGACATGCACTTGGTTTTTGAAAAGATTTATTCGTCTTGGATTGCGCATATTATGAGAGAATGCTATGTAAACTCTATTGATCTTCACGGTGAAAGTGAAAGTGCTACCGTGCTTTAAAATTAATAGAACACTTTTTTCTTTTTTTTATCATTTTTATTAAAATACTTACGATACTTGGTATATTTTTGTGTTTTTAACAAAAATCACCATATGAAATCTTCACCTCATTATAAATCTCAAACGGAGGTTTTCCCTTCCAAACGATATAACGGATGACGCAACGTATTTTGCACTTCGTGGGAGACTGGATTGACATTGTTCACGAAACGTATTGTCGCGTCTCGTTGCAATGCAAAGGAAAAGTCAATCTACACTGCAGTGTTGCCAACATGACGAAAATAAAATCGCTCCGGCCGTGAGAGCATCAGTACACTTACTGTCTGGATATGTCTCGTACATACTCCGTTCAGGTCAATGAAATGAATGAATAGTCTTTGAATCATTGAACTGAAATTTGAAAGCGATGCTCTAAACTATATAGACTAGACTATATTATAAATATAAAAAAAAAATATTTTGGTTTTCTATTCAATCTTATATTCTTGTTAAGGATATTAAAGGAAGTTCATTTTTTTCTTGCTCTATTTATGTTTTGTCATAATTTTTATTTATTTTTTATTATGTAGATGTATCTACGTATTTATATTTCAGCGTATTTCTTCTACTACTACTACTACTACTACACAGTAGTTTTTATATTCTTAGTTATTTATACATTTTGTTTGTCCTGTCCACAAGTCCTTTTGTATATAGTTAAGTACATCCATTTTTGTGGTTGGCTTAATGTTTGTAAATTCTTTTGTGGGGCATGCCAAATAGAAATTTATTGTACTATGTTGTATGCTACTTTGTTGCATTTATTTTTCTGGCTTGTTAGCTACGCTTCCCCTTCTGACTAGTTGACCCTTTCGCATACCATACATTTGCATCATTTAATATTTTAGTATCTAGTTGCTATAAATCTTCGTCGTAGCAGATGCGTAACACACAATTTCCTAGAACAGCAGGTGGTAATACATATTTACAATGTTGGACTCGTATTGTGCCACCCTCGCATTTTAAGCCATATTCGTATATGGTAATTTTATTTGTTTCACCGGAATATATTTAATATAAAACACCCTTGGGAGTCCACTCTTTTTGGTATATACACGTAGTTAGTTGATTGAAATACCTCATACACGGTACGATTTACTTTTAGAAATGGAGGAAATTGATTTCATATTTGAGTAATATCGAGTTGTTAGCTCTTTTCTGTCAGCTTAGAAATCTAAGAGCTGTACGTATTTGAAGACCTATACCAATTTTCAACAAGAAAACTGTGAATTTAAAACTTTTTTGTATTTCAAGAATTTTTTCATTTTCAAAAACCACAGGAGCATTCATAATTCTCTAAAACTGCTTTTATATTTCATTTGATTGAATGATAAAAAACTTTGATAATCAAGAAAAATGCATACTCGTACAACTAATTGTGGTAATAAGTACTCTAGCTGGTTATTCTTTTCGATAGCATCTTGGACAACAAATTAAGAATTATGAGCATTACAATGCACAAATATGAATGCAGAGTGCTAGTTTCATTAAGATATGAAATAAGATATGTATTCACTTTAGCGTTCCGCGTCAACAAAATTCAATAAATTCACCTTTTTGTTGAAAACGATTCCAATGCAAACAGAAACATATTTGATTCGAGATGCATTAGAAGATTTATGTAATGAAATCGAAGAGATTTGAACTTGAACTGGATGTATTTTCCTTATTGTAATACAATTTCTTAACTTGAAATTCAGAATGGGTTAGACTACAAATGATTTAAAAGAATTTTTAGAAAACTCCTGTTTCGATATTTCTTAGGTGGCTCTACAACCGTCTATCGGTCGCACGTAGAAAAGCGCACCATTCGGTGTAGTTTAGTGCGCGCCGGCGCCAGTCGCTGGCAATCCGGAGCTTCTTCAGGTCATCATAGACCTGATCTTGCCATCTTAAGCTCGGACGTCCTCTCTGATGCCGTCCATCAATCAAGTTCAGGTTTCCGTCGAAAACCTTTAGTGCTGGAGCTTCGGGGTGCATCCGGATGAGGTGACCAGCCCAGTGCAGCCGAAGGACTGTGTCAACCACATCATACAGCTCATACAGCTCTCGGTTTATACGGGTCCTAAACTCGACGCCAACTCTAAGGGGAATAAAACACCTACGTAGAATCTTTCTCTCGAACACTCCTAAAGGCGCTGTATCCGTTGATGTTAGTGTCCATGCTTCTGCGCCATACATCAGGACTGGGATTATCAGTGTCTTATAGATTTTTATCTTCGTAGTTCGAGAGAGGGCTCTGCTTCTAATTTGCTTGCTGAGCCCAAAGTAGCAGCGATTAGCAAGCCTGATTCTTCGTCTGATCTCTCGGCTAACATTGTTGTCGCTGGTAATTTCTGTTCCCAGATAGACGAAGTTTTCTACAACATTGAAGTTGAAATTCTCCATACTCACAGACCGTTCAAGACGCGCTGATGGTCTGCGAGTGGACACCAAGTACTTCGTCTTGTCCTTGTTCTACGCGGGATAGAATTTTGTATCCTATTGAAAGGAGACTTATTCCCCGGTAGTTCGCGCTGACAGCGGGGTCTCCTTTCTTGAAGATAGGACAAAGAACACTGAGATTCCAATCGTTGGGCATGCATTCATCGAACCATATTTTGCATAAGAGTTGGTGCATACGTCTTACCAACTCTTCGCCACCGGTCAGCTGGCAACTCGTCGGTGCCTGCTGCTTTGTTATTCTTCAGCTTTTTAATTACTGGGTCGACCTCGTTATAATCCGGTGGCTCTGCAAGAGAGCCATCATCGATTGATGGTTCTATGTACGCTTCTCTATCGGCGGTACTATTCTCTTCATCGCCCCCAAGTAGATTAGAGAAGTGACTTCTCCATAGTCTCAGTGATTCCTGTGCATCTTTAACCAGATTTCCATTATTGTCCTTGCAGAAAGAAAATAGAAAGAAAAAGTTTCGATATTTCTATGTTTCCTTATATTACCTATTATTTCCTCTTATTACGGAATGCAATATGCTACATATGTCATACAGCACGAACTAGTTTCGACCTTCATATCTACGAGTAGTACTCCGTGACATTTTAGTCATCCAAACACGACTTACGGCGATATTGCGCATATTTGAAATATCTGTGTTCCATGTGTTATGTTCTGTACTAAGAGTTTCCGTCCTCACCAGAAGCCTCGCCACTTTGATGTAATTTCAATACTATGTAAATATATAGAATATAGAGACTAGTGCTTCGTTTTGGTTCCGGGAAAGTCAGGTAGTTCTATTGCCTAAGACACCTAATTAGGAAAAAGCTTGATTCTCGCCATTTTTCGTGGATGAGTTATAGTGTTACCGAAGCTTTAATACGTTAATGAATTAATCTAGCTGATTCTGGCAAATGATGTTCTAATGGTTACAGAAATTTTTTATTCCTCAAAAATTGAAAGAGTAGTTGCTGTACATATACATCAGATACTCGTATACAGACAGACGGACAGCTGACTAACGAACAGCTGAACATCTTCCAGATGAACGTCTCGAAAATAGTGTTAAAAAGTTTAAAAGTGCTAGAAAGGTAAATTTTTGTTTTCTTTCGAAAGCAGCTAAGTTCATGCCAATCGTTTGTCAAAATTACAAAATGCCACACGTTTTAATAACAGCAGCTTTTGTAGTTATGTCGTAAGAACATAATGGAACAAAGAGCAAATATTAAATTTTGTTTTAAACTGGGTAAAAATTTTACCGAGACTTACGAATTGTTAAAAAAAGAGTATGTTGATGATTGTATAAGTAGTAGTCAAGTTTACACGTGGTTTACACGATTTAAAAAAACGGTCGTGATGATTTAAATGATGATCCAAGACCTGGAAGAACTGAATTGGAAAAACTAAGTTTTAAATATGTTCCTGAAACTAAGCGACAATCTGCAGAATGGAAGTCAAAAGACGTTCTAAAACATAAAAAAATGCCTTTTCAGATGTCAAGAATCACAATCACTGCCCTGCAAATTCCAATTTTTTGGATGCGAGTAAGACATGGATGGACATACAGTGTTTTTTGAATAATCGTGGGGTAAAATCCGGACGTGATATAAACTATTATCGCTATTATTAGAAAGTAAAGGCTGAAACAAGCCCTTTCAAATAAGCCCTATGCCAATTTAATCGCATACGCCCTTAGAGAGGGGGGAGTGTTTTTGTCTAAGGATGAAGGAAAAAATGAAAACAGAAAGGTATTTACTTGTTACTTAGGGGTTTTGGGGGTCGTTGATTACGAATATGCAGTTACATTTAAAAAATTCAAAATGGCGGATCCAATATGGCGTACCACTTTTTTAATATTACAAAAGCTGTTTTTAGGGATTTCCACCCCTATTTTCTCGAAAACGTGACGTGATGGGAAGTTTTTGATTCCGGATTCGTGTTCATCACGAAAAATCCATTCGGAAACACTAGGTCCCATCTTATTCGCAAAACTCGTGTAGGCCAGTGTAACTTTCTATGAATCCAAGGGTATTGTTCACAAGGAATTTGTTCCGGAAGGTCAAACTGTCAATGGAGAATATTATTTACAAGTTTTACATCGTTTGTGTTCGAGAGTTCTACTTGTTAGGTCCGAATTTTTCAAAGGAAAGCCGCTATCTTTATTTCATGATAGTGCACCACCTCACAAGACCAAAAAAGTCAATGAATTTATGATGAAAAAACAGATTTGTCTCATCGTCCACCCACCGTATTCGCCTGATCTATCAACTTGCGATTATTTTCTCTTCCCAAAAATGAAAACTGCAGTGAAAGGAGCTTTTTACGATGTCATTTAAAGCCATACAAGCAGCCGTGACACAGGTGCTAAAGAACAACCCAAAAAGCGAGTTTAAAAAGTCTATGGATAAATTGTTTGAGTGCTCCAAACGTTACATAGAGTTAAATGGATCATATTTTCCATAAATATTAGCTTTGAAAGTTAATACCATGCTTGTTTTATTTTATAACTAAAAATTTCGGTTATTTTTCGAACACACCACCGTGTATGTCGTTTATTAAATCGACGAGAAAATACAAAAAGAGTAAAAAATGTGAACTTTATAATTTTCAACGCAAAGAAAGACGTTTTACGAAGAAAACAATCTACACTTAAAGGCAATCCATTAGAAAGAAAACGAAGTTCTAAGCAATTGAGCGAAATTATCCAAATTCGCCTTTATAGAATTGTTCTGCATTTTTCCTTTTTTATTCCGGTTAATTCAATTTGAAATATTTTCATAAAGTAAGGCATACGAGTGTACTATTAAAAACCATTAACAACAATTCTGCTTTTTTATCGCTTGCCGTTCGAATGAGTCGTATGTCTTATGAGAAACTAACTATAATCGCCCATTCTATTTTCATACCAGGATCCCAGATAGCGGTGCTCCATTAGTTTATATTATTGCTAAAAACGTGTTCTTCACGGACGTCGCCAAGGTGTGGAGTGAAAAAATACAACTGGGAATGCAAGAAGTGCATCCTGAAAGACTTATCTGCTCCTGTTTAACAATAACAAAAGTGAGAGGCATGCATTAGAAAAGACACTAAAGTGAAATTAGTTTTGAGTATTGCAAACGAATATATTTGTTTTTTTCGATTACATAAATATACACTCCTCGCCTTTTGAATAGGAAACACCTTAAGCTTGTGTTCTATCGCCTATTGATTCCAAACCAAGCTTGCTAGACACTTAATTTTTTATTTAATCAAAGTTCATTTAAATTTTGTCATTTGACTAAAAGGAAACTTGAATGAAAGAGCTGTAAGTGTTAACAAAAAATTATTAATTGAATAGAACACTTTAACGAAAAAAACATTTTAGAGAATTTTTTAACACAAACATTACTTAAATTTAAGGTAATTGCAGTGCTTTAGATTTAACAAACATTTTGTAATAGTGTGTTAAGCTACCTTTCTGCTTCAAAACTTCACACATCCGGTTTGTTAGAGATACATACAAAATGGACGAATAATTTAGCAAAATCGAGCTCCAAACTATTTTGATGGCTTGGCTTAGTTCGGATATACTCGAATATGATTTTACTGATCCATATGTAAATACTTGACGTGTTAATCATCCCCAAACGAAACTTTTTCGTTGAAATTCAAATCTCCGATGAGCTTAAACGATTTAACAACCCGGGATGTATGTATTTGCGGATTATCATGTTGATAAATCCACGACAGAGGTGCAAAAAGGTTATGAAAGTAAGGAAAGGCATCGTTCAATATACCATTGTAAAACACTGCATTCATTGTGCTTGACCAAAATTTTGATTCGAAGGAGCCGTATGATGAAATGGCCGCCACACCATTACACCTCCAACTCTGTTATACAGCCGGTACAAATTATGAGTTTCTTTGCGGAGGTCATGCAAATAGTATCCATTGCCATTGGGGCTTTCCAAATTAAATTTTTGTTTTCGTCTGAGAAGACAACGCGATGTCACTTCAGATCAGGCGTTGCGCTTATCGAATCGGGTTAGGTATGGCTTTTTCATGATTTTTAGTCTTTTTATGAGTTTAACAATCGAAATTTTGTTCTGAAACTTGCCTTGACACATTTATCCCTGATTTTTGCCAAAGAGTCGTGAAAATTTGACGCTTTGCTTAATATAAATCGCTTTTCCACATTAGTAAGAACTTTTTGTGTGTGCGGCCTTTCATTTGTCTTCTATATTTAGACTCATTATTTACAAATATGGATAACACGTGCCACTCCTCTCGATTTTCTTAGCATTTTTGGCAATAGGTAGGCCAGAGTCCTTGTAAGCATTTATATGTCCTTTTGTTCTCCACGGTTAAGGCTTTTCCTCGACAAATTTAAAGTTTTTCTTTTGAATTTAAAAAATCGAAAATAACAAAAAAGTTCGATCAACGAAACATATGAGTCCACGTGCCAAAGCTAACGATCAAACTAGTAAAAGTATGTTCTATTAAAGTAAATCGGGACGATGCTGGGAATGACAACTGTCAAAATAAAAGCTCGGTTTACACTTTCGAGACAGTATAAAGTCGAACTTTGGTACTTCCACTAAATTGTGCATAACTTCGTTAACTCTCCATGGATTTCCTTCAAGTGTAGCTTATTTTCTTTATAAAATGTTCTTCTTTAAATATTAACTAAGCATTTTTTAAGCATTTCAATTACTTCTCGTCGATATCTCGTGCATATCTTAAAATCTTTTATTACGATTTTCGTATTCAACAGTTGAAAATCTATAAGAAAAAACAGACGCACATGGATGACAGATATTCTATTGCATAGTGTAATTTTTATGTTTTTCAATTTGCTCAATTAAAAATCACAAATATTTCGTTGGATAATTTATGCGCATTTTGCTAAAATATTTTATAATACAAGAAGCAAACAAACAAACACATAAATGTTTACGTTTACAAATGGCACCTCAACTGAAGTCAAAAACTGCATATGCATGATTTAAAAGGCGCCAATGACAAAAACTGTGAAGCAACAACAGCGAAGCGCATATTTCTGATAAATGGAGATATCAAATTTCAAGCGAACGTTACCTTACCCAACCGAAATCCAAAAGTCCAATATGGAAAAATAAAAAACCAAATAGTGCCATCCATGTGCAGCAATTGCTCATTCGTCCTGCTGTTTCAAATTAATGTCACCGAAAAATCGTAACGAAAAATGAACAGAAAAAACAAAAAAAAAAACACACACACACACAAGCGAGAAAAAATGGATAACGAAATACTTGACACATATTTCAAACATTTTTATGACTTTCTCGAAAACTTTGAACATTTATTGCGCACGAGACTGCATAATTTAGATGAACTGTTGTTGCATGTCAAAAGGTTGCAATCAGCAGAAGAATTCGAGGCGAAAATCTATCTAAATGAGACGTCTAGGTGAAAAATGGCGCTCGTTATTTATTTTGGACAAAATGAGAAAAGACTGACGACTAATTTATGAAATCAAATTAGACGTGCGAGCATATATTGTGTGTAGTATGTATGGGAGTGTCTGTGTGTGTGTGTGTGTGTTTCTGTAAACGTTTACAAGTGGCATCAATTTGGTTGCTTTAATCTTGCCACACGAGCGCATACCGCAAACGCCCACGCCTTCGCAACGCGGATACAGATACTCATCATCCACATCAATGTGCATTGCGTGCGAGTATCTTTTTCCTTTTTGAGTGTAACGCTTTTTGAGATGGGCACGACGACGACGACGACGACAAATTATTTTGTTGCGCTCAACATTCCTTTTCGATTTTTGTTGCCTTTATTATTTTATTTTTTCTCAGGGATTTTTTTTTTTTTTTTTTTTTGCATGTGCCTTTCTTTAGTATATGCCTTGCAATGCCTTTGTCAAAATATCAAGAAAATATCTCAAATTTCAGCGCCCATTTTCAAAAATCCATCTCAACAAGAACAACAACAACAGCTACGACTACATCGTAAATATGGCCCAAAAAGTCATTGTCTTTTCGCTCATTTTGGGCCAACAAGCCAGCCATCAAGTAAACTGCTAAATACGAGTATATATGGTGGCCCTACGAATTCATGCGTTTGTCTGTCCATTAGTCTGTTGCCCAGCCGTCTGAAATGTATCTTTGTATCTCATTTTCAGTGTGCCAAACCACAAAAGGCACGAGTAGCGTTTTACTCTACTTGGATGCTGGTTGCTTCGGCTGATTGCCCTCGTTTGCTACACCACTGCAACAACCTCATCTTCATCCTCAAATTCAACCGCTGCTGTTGCTGTTGCTTCTTCTTCTTCTTCTTGAGTCATCAGACTCATCAACACACAAAAACCGCAACGTGTCCCATTTAACCGAAAAAAAGCGTTGCGCCGCCCGCTCTCTGAAAAGTAGATAGTCGTCTCAATCGCAGTCAGCCAACGTGAGACGGGCGGTCAGACGTTTCGGCGGGTGTATTTGAAACAAAATGTACACGAAAAACGAAAGAAACTATCTCGAAAAGAAATAAAGCACACACAAGATATCCTTGAGTGCTATAGAGGCAGGCACAAGCCATTAGCTGCAAACGAGAAATGAAGATTATCTAAAAGATACTCTTTGGACGTAGCGTAGTCAGAGTCACAATCGTCGTGGTCGACGTTTTCGTTGCTGACGTCGTCCTCATCGGCATCGGCATCGGCATAGGCATCGCATCGCATTGCCATACTAAGGCTCAGTGTCCAAACTGGAAACTCATTCTTATTTTTAATGTAAACGAATCCGACTACAATGATGCGTTTTCGTGCGCTGAGTAGTTTCATTACGAATTTTCTTCCTATTACACTGTTAAAAATAACGTGGTGTACTAATCCAATTAAACTATTTGAATAATTATATTTGAAAAGAAAAAGAGCAGCTCCACAACTAAAGAGAGCCTCTCTGGTACTGACGAAAATACAAAAGCAATGATTAGTGGTGTCGATAATTGTTTCGTTAGGGTGAATGGAGCTAAACCGACACAGTAATTGAAGGCGTACATCAGCCATTTTATGAAGCTGCTTGTTATGTATAAGTAGATTAGAATTAAAACTAAGTTAAATAGTCTCAATAGCAGTCTAGTAATCGATAGCCATCTAGATATCGACTATAAAACCAAGGAAACACTCCAGATTTTTCTTGATGGATAAAAACTTGCCTCAGAAATTTGACCTAAATGTCTCACCACCTTGACATAGGGGACAGTTCTAATGTCTATGCGAAGAGACTAAATGGCAAAGAGCAATATTTATCAACGGAGTTTCAACATTAAATGTTCCGACAAGAAATCTTGGACGTCGGAAGGATCCTATGTTCTATGTTTAAAAGCCACAAACGATCAAGTAGTAAACTGCTGTATCCCAATTGCACAGCCCTGCGGATTGTGAGGTCCACTGTACATTGTACTGTACATTGAGAATGAATGGGCAAGTAAAACTACGTAGAAGACACCCTTCTACAAATTCACGCGGAATATGAAACTTCAAATTATGAACTGCCACTTCATTATTGAAGAGAAGTTGAAAAGCTTAGATACTAGCAAAATACTTAGATTCATTGAGCATATATCATTAGGGCAGGTTATCATACTTGATAGGACAAACAATAGATATTTTAGTTCGCTGTTTAATAAGTCCTCTTTCAGTAATAGTAGCAGCCTAGCTAATCTAGTATTCTTGAAGATGCTTCTATAGCAAACCTACCTTGCTTCCATTACTACAAAGATCTAAGCCTGAAATATGCAACAAGAGTCTTGGAAATAGTATAATACTGTTATTTCCACACTGCAGCTCAGCTTAGAATCGTCTTTGTCGGGGACAAGTATTGAATGTCAAGATTCCTTTCTTCTAATGTTGCTTGGTGAGAAGTTGTAAGAAAATTTCTACTGGAGCTTAAACTTTGATATGATAGAGTCTGTGTGATTTTTTATTGTTTTTAGGTATACTGCTGACTGATGGATTTATTAACTCCAAACACAGAGTAAGCTGTTGTTCGGGGCTTTCCAAAATTCAGCACAGTACTTGGGATGCTCGTTACTTATATTTCGAGCGAAGTCGGTAGTGTAGGACGCAAATGAATACTGAATGTGGCATGAGTACCTAGAGGTCAGTTTACCGTTATTGCTGTCCTTAGTCTGGAGATTTTTGATCTGTCGTTTGCCAGCTAAATCTTGCTCTTCTGTAACACTGTATTCTGGTCCAGTTTTCACAGCTTATTCCATGTTGTGGCTAAAGTATTCTACTATATAAAGTTGTAATTTGGAATATCGGAATATCTGCATCGAGGGAGATGTAAAACATCTCACAGGTTTTCTAAGGCAATGATCTGCAATCGCTCACCAGCTTAAATGGTTGGTTTCGTATATTACTTTCAAGTAGAAGGTGAAAAGTTTCCATAATAGCGGGTATCGTCGCTTGGAAGACGCTTGTTGCATAAGAGAAATGAAAGGACACCACACTTCATCTGGTAGTCGATTTAGATGCAGAAGTCTTATTTGTTCATGTTCCACCCTTTTTCCCAGTATGATATTGATGAAAGACTTCGATTGAACGAAAAAATAAAATAGCAAAAAAGTACACAGTTTGGCATTTTACGGCTTGGGGTACACAGAGAAAAATGATCACCAAAATGAATCATCAATTTCTATGGTATAGTAAGCGGGTACTCGAACCACGATAAGACAATACCAACTGTGCTCACTTGCTAAATTTCATCATCTTAACACCCTTGGCGAATAGGCAACAGATTAATTAATTTGCTCAATCACAACCAATGGCTATTTTTCATCAACTGATCTCAACAACCAACGACTGCCCAAACAAAAATAATTTTTTTTTCTTCTATTTTTAGATTTTGGTTTGCCACTATTTGATGATATGATGATATGAATGATATGAATTCAGATCAATATGATATTTTTTGTATTAATTTAAAGCGTAGTGACTAAGTAAGTAAGTAAGTGAGTCAATGATGCGGTGTCTCTAAAGTCGACGCTTTCAGCTCCTGTTTTCTGGTACAATATGATTTGGTATCCATTAATATAAGATAACTCGAAGCTGGGTATCTTTGTTTGTTTAGTGATATTCATCAGTTTCCCAGAACGCTTAAAGCTGTACATCAGAATAGTGTTATCTGACTTTTTTGCCTCAATTGGATGATATGGACCTATACGATTGATGAGCCCTTAGACTTTTTGCTTTGGGGTTACATTAATTTGCTGGTTAATGATAGATAGACAAACAAAATTGGACCAACCTGAAAACAACAAACTATTGTTGATCAAACTATTGTTGACATGCATCCCGTCTTATGCAACAGAGTCATACAAGTCGGATAAAGTTTTGTGGAGGAGGCCGGGGAGGCCATTTCAATGATATTATTTTCAAAAAATAATGGTACTTTATCCGTAAGAAAGGATTCCGTCATGTCTACCAAACAACTTTTTATTGTTCAATTTTGAAGTTAAGACACGCTTAATGGAAAATCATCATCAAGGAAGTTAGTATCGTCTGCAGAAGTTACCTCTTTGACTTCAGCTTGGTTGATCTGCAGCAGAATTGGTTTTATAGTTATGAGCTACAATGAGGAGAGATACGAATCTCCCTTGAAGTGTTCCCCTGTCCATTGCTTTGGGATTTGGGTGCCATTTTTTCTCAAACAGCTCCATCGATTGCTGAGATATTATTCTTGTTAGAGTGATATAAATCTAACTAACAGTTCACACATAGTAATTAATTACTGCTTATCAATGAAATTCCCAAAGCTATATCTACAATATTCAAAATGAGTTATTCTACTATTTCTATTGCGGCAATGCAGTGGAGAGGTGATGAAGTCAAATTTGCTGTCCCTTACTACTGCAAGAAGCTTAGAACACACGATTAGACAAAATTTCGGAAATGTATCTTTTCAGTGTATCAAATTTTTGTTAAAGCTTTCTATATACACTTCTTTCTTTGTTCTTTTTGAGCTTGTTTCTCGGCTACTGATGATGATTATGATGATAATGATGCGGCTGATGATGTTGATGCTACTGTGTGTCCAAAATGAAATTCATGCATTCATGTATCGGTAAGCATGTTTGTGTGTATTTTAGTCATAGTTTTAGTTTTCTATAGACTACATACCATTTATTACACTGACTCTCTGTCTCTGTCTCCACTCCGTCTCTGACTGACTGAGCTTTGTTTGATATGACTTTGTTGCTTGAACTAACCGAAAAGAAACTGCGAGCATGCATTAATAGATTCAAGATGAAGCAGCATAAGTATAAGTAACTAGTTGCAAGAGCGGGTGTTGCGGACTGTGATGCTATGCTTTTTGCAACAGCAAAATCATCTCCTTTTTTTTGTACGAGTATAGGGGTTTATGTCTCTATGTGCGTGTTGCCATTCAAACATGAACAGCAGTAGCAGTAGTTTTTGTGACGCCATTGTTCGTTGGCCACCAAACCGATACAAAGTATGCAGATACATGCATGCACACATACACATATGTACATGGATGAGATACAAAACATAATAACTACACATACATACATATGTATGCAGATACAGCGACAAGCTGCCAGGCGTATGAACAATAGATACAAGTACAACATGAATAGCAAAAACAATTACAACAACAACAACAACAACAACAACGAGGATGACGCCGGCGTTGACAAGGAGAACGAGTACGACGACGCGTCATCAACGACAAAGGCTGAACTTTTGCATAATTGTTTTATTAACAATTTTCATGAGGCAAATCCGTGCCAAAAGATACAAAATATACATACAAAGTTGTGCCATAGATACAGTTACTATGTATGCCGCCTAGATGCAAGTATGCTTGCATTGCGGCTATCATGCACCCATAGATACAAGCATACGTACACAAATCAGCGCGGCAAAGAACACACACATCGAGAGCGAGTGGGGGTGAAGGTGAGGTGTGGAATTTTGTTTCTTTTTACGAGTATTAGTGGCGCTGCACTCAAAATCCGGAAAAAAATTGTTTGTTTCTTTTTCACCCCAAGTCATTTCTTTTTTTTTTTTGGTGAAATTTTTTTTCCATGCAATAATTTTTTTCGCACAAAACAGTTTTTAACAATGCATGTGAAAAGTTTGATTTGGAGAGAACCGAAGTTTGGATACTCTTTAAATGTAAAAACATAAACAAGACAAAATTTTAAACTTCGGATGTATCGAAGCTCTGATATCATTCGCACGAAATTTCAATTCGTATAGCAGATATATACTGGCTGGTGGGTTTCTATGGGGGTGGCCCCTGGAACATGCCTATTAATATACATGTGAAGCATATGTTAATACAAAAACAGACACGTCATATTTCAAGTTGATACATATTGAAAAAACATAAGTGGGCGATGGGTTAGCGAGTGGAAAACCCTGAAGCAGCCGTTAATACAAGGTCAAGCTGATATTGACTTAAGTAAAAAAGTTTTTCATAAGTGGTAGGTGTATGGGAGATTATCCCAGAAGGTGGGTGAACACGAACATTATAATTTGCATGTGGTGCACACGTTCTTAAGAATATACAAAGATGATATTCAAATTCCGAAGTTTCTCATACAAAAATACACAGGAGGGCGGTAGGATTGTAAGGGAGCTACCCCAAAAATTGGGGTATCAATATGTATATTCTATAAACTTCGAACTAAAAGAAACTAAAATAATAACTTACAGCCAGGCATAAAAAACAAGTAGAAATGGAGCAGTTGGGGATTCACGACTACGAAATATCCTGCACCCTTGCATATTTGAAATTTTAAATCACAGAAAATATTTTATTTTTTTTTTAATTAAAAAAAAGACATATTAAAAAAGAATTAAGTTATTAAAAAGAAAAACAAAAAAGAAAAGAAAACAAACATTTTTCCGGTTATGCGGCCTAGGAAAGTAGTATGCATATGCGGGTATTCGTTTTGGGCGTGGAAACTACAAAATATCCAAGTTTAAAGCTAGCTTTTATAGTTTCTGAGAACTGTTGTTTCAAACATCCAGACGGACGGATACACAGACGCACACAGCTAAATTCAGATCGAATCAGTTTCTGTGCTGATCAAGAATATATATATATATATATATATATATATATATATATATATATATATATATATATATATATATATATATACATATATATTTTATGTGGTCAAGTAGTATGGATTGGGTTTGTTATTTTAATACTTTTCACACACAGAGCCACGTCCGTCTGTCTGCCTGTCCATCAGTCTGTCTGTACACGCCATATTCCTTCAAACATTGAATTATTAGTGTGAAAGTTGGTATGAAGACTTTTTAAAGCCATTGGCAAAATACTTAGCAAAATAACCGCGACTAATACAAAAGAAAGTTTAGCTCCCATACAAAGTGTGAAGAGTACTAAAGCTTCGATTCCACTGAAGTTATCTTCACTTGTTTTCTTGCTATATTAAAATAATTACTAAACATGGAAGCATTTAATTAGTTTGAAAAAAATTAAACTTTCTGGCAAAAAAAAAGACAAGGACCTCTCTCTAAACAAAATATATGTGTGTATTGTTGAACTACTTAAAGCAATATGTCCACAAGCGAACAACTGCTCAGTAGCTTTGGCACATTTTTCTTCAATTAAATCTTTAATAATTAAAGTTACCTAAATTCAACATTTTTATGGAGGACTTTCAAACGCACTTAGCATACATACAGCATCAGCCACATTAATGTCATTCTCTATTTCACTAATGATTCGTAGTGTTCCAAACGATAATAATGTGGTGATTCGGAAAGTGGTAGGCACCATCTTCAAAGCACACTGATAAACAAATATTTCACTGCTACCGAAAAATAGCAGTTTTGGAACTGCAACTAAAGCCACAGTCAGACGTTTAAAATTCATCAAATTACCATTAAAACTTACCACAATACTAAATCGTGACAGGAAACTCTACAACCGTACTTTAAGAAATCCATTCTAATGAGAATTCAGTACAATAATTTTTTAAGCAATCAATCCGTATTAAGATCCGATACATAGGATTATGTCATTAGTTTTAATTTCTCATTTTTAATCGACCTTGTGTAAAAACCATAATTATTAAAAATTTTATTTATTCGAGAACATTTTCCCACGAATTTTTTCATGACTTCCGCCATGGATTTTCTCAACAACAGGGCATTGATGAACTCAAATTTTTATATGGTATTGAAGCACTATCCCAAGATATACTATGCTAGTGGCATAGATATTTCAATCTTGGATGTAGTATATTCAATGACGAATTTCGTAAAAGTAGTCCAAAATCGATTGTAGTGCCAGACAATATCGATAATGTGTACACAAACTTGTATCTTTCGTTTGATACTTATTTAATCCCCTTCACCTTCATATTCTTCAGAACTCTTTTCAGAGTGCAATTTCGGAAGTGTCCTGCTTCTGCGAATTTTCTTTCCGCAGAGTGGTAACTTAAAATATTCACATGAAGACGTACAAGTTAAATACGGAGTTTGCGGAATTACATTACAGTCCATTTTGGTAAAATTACAACCACGAGTGGTTTTTCACATATCCATCCTCTTGCGTTGAACATTCTCCATCAGATGGATGGGTATTTCCAGATAGTATTTCTTGTTCATCAACTTTTAAACTCGCATTTTTGGGATGTGCTTTAGCACCTGTGTCATGGCTGCTTGTATGGCTTTAAATGTCATCGTAAAAAGCTTCTTTCAATGCAGGTTTCATTTTTGGGAAGAGAAATAATCGCACGTTGATAGATCAGGCGAATACGGAGGGTAGTCGATGAGACAAATCTGTTTTCTCTCAAATCAAAAATTCATTGACCACACTAGCGATTTAACTGATGTGGATACACCTTGCTTTCGCCCAAATCTTAAGTTAATATTTTGTAGATTGTACAGTAAGATGAATTTAATTCTCGCATTGAAATTTGCATCGATAGCGATTATTTCACTTACTTTTTCCACTAACTCAGCATGATTAGATGCTTCGGGTCGTCCAGGTCTTGGATCATCATTTAAATCATCACGACCGTTTTTTAATCGTTTAAACAACGTATAAACTTGAGTACGACTCATACAATCCAACTTGTAAAACATGCTTCAACTTATCTTATGCCCCAAAACATCGTTTATAATGCTATGCACTGATCCCAACGAGACCCAAGATCAGCTGATGTCTCCCTGATGCTACTATGAGCATTTTCAAGCACAATTTGCTTAATTTGTTGACATTTTCGTTAATCAAAGTGGTGGTTGTATAGTCAGATGAGGTAAATCATCAACCTTACTACGGCACGCTTCTTTGAACCACTTTAACATTTTCAGAGTATTTTTCTTGGAAACACAAAATTTAAGGCAAACCCTTTGCTCAACGAAATTCAATAATGTAAAATTTGCAAGCGCGGTTCGATGAAATGAGTAGTTCCGTATAATTTCTGTTAAGATCGACAAAGCGAGAAATTCTACCCGTCTATTTGGTGTACACTTTCACCATTTTCCCTTAAAATTAGAGATATTAGATGGAGAGTTTTAATAAACAGTATATCCAGTGAATGATATGGCCACTAGAAAGTACAGCTCCAATACAAGAACACTTGGCAATTTATTTTATAGTATTGATAATGTTTGAATATAAGCAATTATTTTTAAAATAACAATTGTCTTGAGATCCTCTATATACAAAAGTGAATCCAAGCGTGAATAAAGCTTTGAGGCATATTAGCTAACATCCCAGACGTCGTGGGTGCACATTCCATTAATTTTAAATGAATTACCAGTTATTTCTTATTATTTCATACCCAACAAAATTACTCCTAACATTCAATGCCATACACGATCTTCAAAAAACACAATTCGTTGCAAATAGTTGAATATATTTTATTGTATTGAAGTCTGCAAACGCTAGCCTTCAAGCCTTCAGTAGTTGTAATTTACTACAACGAGCTAACGTTCTAGCTTGAAATGGTTACTATACACGTTTATGAACATTTATAAAAGTATTATTTTCGAGGTTAAACAACCTATTTGCTGTGCCGTTTTCAAAATTTTCATAATATTGTATTGTCAGTGGGGCTCCCATGTGCAACTCTAATTTAAGCTTAATCCAATCAGTAGAATTGAATCAAAACTAAGTTCAAAAAAAATGAATATAACCAAAGGCACTAGAAAACTCACATTATAATTAAAATAAAAGCTTGTAAAAAACTGAAGTAAATGCCAGTGTTGCCGTGCCAAGAGCAAGTGTGAAGAGTATCTAAGTTTTGGAACCAACCAAAGCAGACGTTGTTACTTGTTTGTATTTATTTATTTATTAATACAACTACTGAATGCGCTACTTTTTCATAGTCTGATTTTATCCATAATAATGGCTCTCACCGAAGCATAAGTCAGTTTAAGTATAAAATGCATTCAGTACCATTTAATTTCGTTTAGCTACTAAAAAATATATACTTATGTACTATGTACATGTACGTGTATACAAATAAACTTCATGGTATCACTTGTGATGCCTCCTGCAATGCGTTACAAACTTCGTGATGAAATTTTAATACACTACAAGCCATGTGTGAAGAGTATGCAAAGCTAGCAGAACAATAGTAAAAACAACATACATAAGCGAGCGAGCGAGCATAACAATTGTTGCAAATTAAATTTCGCAGACAGAATGAGGTCATGCCGGAGTCGAGTTGAATCGGCGATGACGACGATGGCGAGGTCGCCGCTAACTGCGAGAACGAGAACAACGCGAAACACGGCAGCAGGAGTAACTAAGCCGCTAACACCATGCAACATCCTCCGACATCCGCCTTGAATAGCTACACAGTCGGTTTCAATGGTGCTGCTGCTGCTGCTGCTGCTGCTTCCAAATTTGGCAACATAGAGTCTTAGTTCTGCTGCTACGGCACTCCATGCTCCCCTACGTCTACTGTATACAAACTCCATCGTCGCCAATCGTTGACAGCGCACCAGTGCTCCGCGGTCGTGCTTCGGTTGCTTCCCGCTCGCCATACTGACACCATTATCTCGGTGGAACGCGCCACCTACGCCACCTCCTACCAGGCTGACTGACTTGTCTCTGTGTCTAACGTAGCGCATGCATGTGTGATAACTAAGTATAACCACGTATGTAAAGGCTGTTTGTTTAAGAATGTTAGATGTTCCCATGGGGATGACTTTCCAAACGTGCTGTCATTTTTGACAGTTCTTTGATATGTTCGTTTAATATTGTTTAAGAAATCAAACGGAAGATACTTGCATCGGAAAAACGCTGCCCGCATCACTGAAATTTATTTTGAAAATCGGTATTTAATTCGACAAACTTATAGTTTTTTGATCGATGGTTATAGATGAGATTCTAAAATCGTTTATGTTCTAGCATAAGATATATTAAAAGACATGCATAGTTTTCATACAAATGACTCAGAACGAATGGCTACATAGTAAGGGGTCTTTCAAGTATTACGTAACGCAATTGTATTACCCCCCTCCCACCACCCCTGAAAACACTGTCAAAAATCTGTTTTCCACGAACAAGGTGCAACATGAACATGATTTTGGAGTAATGGTGTTTTACAAGGCTTCAGACCAAAAAGATCAACCAGTGATAGAATTTTCACTCAACGACAATCCTGGAGAAGATCCGTCAGTACAGTAGACATACACACCACCCATTTGTCAATTATAAGGCCTATAAGAAACGCCGATGCCCGCCGACTCTATCAAACACAGAAAACGTCGTCAGGATAGGAAAGAACCTCTCCCAGTATTTTGAGAAAAATAGACGAAAAATTCAGGAAGTTGTTTTATCGTACAATTTTTTTAATCTCCTTATGTAGTACATCCTACGTCGATGCCTATACATACGATACAATGGTCAGGTACGATCTTATATACGGAAGTGGTTCGACATTGACATCATCAGCACGCTAGAGCAAGGCGTTCCTGCAGAATGAAAATCAATCAAGCCTTATGGGCCTATCGATGAACGAATACATTTTACCTATCTGGGAACAGAGATAGCCAACAACAACAACGCCAGCCTAGATATATGGCGATGAATTGCGCTTCGTAGTCGATGCTACATTCGGCTGAGCAAACAAATAGTGCCCTCTCGAAGTACAGCACTAAAACCTTGCATATCCATAAGACGCTCATAATCCCGATCTTGCTGTATAGCGCAGAAGCATTGAAACTGCCAACATCAGATACAACGTTTATGGGTGTGTTAGAGAGAAAGATTCTTCGTACGATTTTTGGAGATATTAGAGTTAGCTTTACGTTTGGGATCGTTGAGCGATTGCACTTGTCTGGTCATCTTATCCAGATGGACCCCGAAGCTTCAGCAGAGAAGGTTTACATGGCGAAGCTGAATTTCATTGGTGAACAATGTCAGAGTGGGTGACCGAGCTTACCTTGGAATGACCAAGTGTGGGATGACTTCAGCAAGCTTGGTATTGGCAACGACTGACGGAAACACGTGCTATATTGCCCATGAAACTATTGACTTCCTGAGTATGCGGTACAAAGACAACGTTATATCGGAAAGAGGGTCAGTGAATTGGCCACTAGTTGAATCCCACTCGATAACGTTTTGTGGGGCTACGTTAAACCTGATAAACCTGATAATGACATGACGCGCTTTGTCAAAAAACAGCTGAGCTTGCCATATGCTTCAAAACATTCTTCATAATGAATAAAGAAATTTTATTGAAAATATTATTTTGTCGTTATTTAAAAAAAAAAACAAGTTATTGAGCTCTTAAAAAAACACCTTGTCTGTATGTGAATCTTCATTTGGCTCTGCATATGCATGTGTCTGTCCGTCTATCTATCTGTCTGTGTGTCTGTCTGTCTGTCTGTCTATCTGTGCTATGTATCTGCATCTGTGTTTAAGCTTGTCAAAGGACGATTTTAACTTGCAAGTGGGTCATGCTGAAAGTTTTTCCTTTGGCCTCCGCCCTCCCTCGTTTTTCTTGTATTTTACGTTCATTCAGTATTTCGCCGTCGTGGTGTGATAATAAAAATCGAGTTGTACATTAATAAAGACTTTGCCGTCACTGTTATTTCTATTACCGTTTTTCGCTTTTATGGCGCTTAATAAATTTCGAAGTTGAACGGACAAAACGGATCGGTTTGTGGGATGTACCTCATGAATGTATCATTTCCACTTCTGCCATACTTTGAGGGCGTTAATATTTGAGTTAGTTGCAAGCGTGAATAAAAATGTGAACCATTGCAGTGCTCATAATAAACATTTGTTCCGACTTATGATTATTAGATCACGAAGCAAAGTAGAAATAACTCTGAATTATAAAGTGTAGATTCACACAGAATAATTTTAGAATAATTCATACGATATGAGTACTAAAGTTCAGAGCTGACAAGAAATGCTAAGTACAGAAAACTTTATTTAAAACAAGTTAGAATACTGCAGTCGTGAATTCATGACTCCGAAATACCCTGCCGGCTTAACGTATGCCGATATATGCAGGCTCTTCATAGTCTAATGCAATATTAAACATTTTTCTTCTCTCTCTTTTCAATTTGAAAAATTCTGAACTTCATCTGTGAGTATGGATAAAAGAAATTTCAAAATTTTATATCTCTAGCTCTTGTAGTTATTTCTGATAATTTTTGTTTCATACTAAGAAAGCAGTTACTTATATTTCGGGATTGTGCAACCTTAACAAATATTTATCATCAAAATGGCTCTATTGTTCTTCTAAATATTCTCCACTAAGATTAATACAGTTTTGCATTTGTTCAAACGAATTTTCAAAGCATTTTGACACTTTGACATCAAATTATGTAAGTGCCAAACTGACTGCCAAATTTTCATACAATCTTTTGTTGCTGCCTGTCAACAAGGATGCCAAAGGTACCTTAATCTCAGGATATTGCACATGACGATTTTGCACCATCAGTTGTTTAGTTACACCAGCGACTGTTTTTTCCGTCCTTAAGCGGACAGGAGTTATTTCGCCAATTGTGGCCAATTGAACCCAATAGGGAAACAGGGGTGAAAATTAAATGGTGAAAATTTTATTCCATTTACACATAGTGTGAAATGGTATTATCAGTTTGTCTGAAAGTTTGTAACGCGTTAAAAGAGGTATCGTAACCTCATGATCAGCTCGACGAGACGATTCAGTTATGACAGTCTGTCTGTCCGTCTGTCTGTCCCCCTCTCTGGATGTTGTTGCGTATTTTTTCGGAACCATCTTTTAAGATATGCAGTTGTAAATGAGCACCTAGACAAATTTTTATTGCAGTTAAATAGAGTATCAAAATTCGCCCACTGTTTAGTTTATAACCACCTGCCCAGTTTTGTTTTTTTCTAAGAAAACTTTTTTTATTTCGGTCAATATGACCTTTAAAATGTACATGGTGGTTTCTTTTCAATGGACTCTATAGAGCTCTATCAACGGGAGTGATTCCCCACTTTTTGGGGTCGCCACCATACAAACCACACACCCACTTTTTGTCTTTTTGTGTGGAAAACGTTTTGATTACAGACAATATTGGCTTGAAATTTTACATAACGGCTACTTATGAACGTACGCTCCACATAAATATTAATAGACGTATGCCTCCGTCCACTTGTATCGGTAGCCCCCACAGCAACTCACCGCAAATTTTTTGAATTTTGCATGAAAGTCTTTCTTATTACAGTCAATATCAACATAAAATATAATAAAGTGGCTTCTAATAGACGAACGTGCTATTCTCCCTTTTTAGGGGTAGCTCCCTTAAACTCACCCGATCACTTTTGTGTTGTTGTATGAAACACTCGATATTGTGGTCGCTTATATACCATATTCTAAGGGACGTGTTCTGTTTATGTTCTTTGTCATGTTTATATTTTACAATACGATTTAAAATTACTTGTGAATGGTATTAGGGCTTCGGTTCAACCGTAGTTAACGATTTTTCTTGATATACCACTCTTATTTTTTTTTTTTTTTGTATTCGAAACTTTTCAAATTTGATTTGTACGTATACATGGAAATCTCTTTCCCGGGTAATATTTCCCATTAATACTTATGTGATTCATCCGTCCAAAAGCTACAGTATTGAGAAAGAGTTTTTCATATAAAACCCCAAAAATGGGCAATGGATGGAAGCTAAACCCAAAATTGGCTGTGGCATATTGATACGGATACAAAAATACTTCTCTATACCGGTTTTCAACCAAAATTTGTAAAATATACACAAATAACCAGAAAGAGCTCGACTATGTTACATCTTGTACACGCCATATTTTTTTTGTATATATAAAATAGGATAAATAATTTTTGAGGCAAGTCAAGACATACTATACAAAACATACATTTTGTTTTTTTTTACTACTACGGGAAAACAGTTGCGAGTTATGAAATTTAAAGTTGCTTTTGTAACAGTCAGGAAGACATACGTACGAAAGGGCGTATGGACGGACATGGCCTTATCGACTCGTCTTGTAGCGCTGATCGCGAATATATATACTTTATGAGGTCTCTGATGCTATGCTATGTTACATTCATTTTTACAGCTCATCAAACCTAATATACTCTGTACACCATTCTAACGAATGCACTTCCGAACAAATTATTCGGTTTTTTTAAACCGGAGCGCGGCAGATAAATAGTAATTCGCAGAAAACAAAACTCTTAAAGTTTCCAAAAATATAATGTCACATGTACTCCTTTTCATTATATTGGGTGTTGGAATCACTAGACTATATTCATGTAAAAACCTACTTCATAAGTTTCAATTTTCAGTACGTATCATTCCACTGAAGTGTAAACAACATATTTTTATTGCTCTGTGAACATGTCGACTTTTGTTCCAACAAAACGCAATTTGCGGGAAGTTTTGCTTTTATGCATTCATTTGAAGAGAAAAGCAGCTGAAGCCCATCGTACGCTTTGTGAGACTTACGAGGACTATGCTCCATCGATTTCAACTTGTGAGTACTGGTTTCATCGGTTTAAAAGTGGTGATTTTGATATGGAGGACAAAGAACGTCCGGGCCAGCCTAAAAAGTTAGAAGCTGAAGAATTGCAAGCATTACTCGATGAAGATCCGTATCAAACCATTCAAGATTTGTCAGAATTATTGGGAGTTGACTTGTCAACAGTTGGCAAGCGCCTCAAAGCCATGGGAATGATTCAAAAGCAAGGAAATTGGGTGCCGTACGAATTGTAGCCAAGAGACGTCGAAAGGAGATTTTTCACTTGCGAACAGCTGCTTCAACGCCATAATCGGAAGAGTTTTTTGCAACGTATTGTTACTGGCGATGAAAACTGAGTCCATTACGACAACCCAAAGTGAAAAAAAATATTGGTGACCACCCGGCCAAGCCGAATATTCATGCTCATGCTCTGTATTTGGTGGGATCAGCAGGGTGCTGTGTACTATGAGCTGCTGCAATCTGACCAAACCATCACTGGTGAACATTACCAACAACAATTGATGCAATTGAGCCGAGCGTTGTAGCAAAAACGGCCGGAATATGCCAAAAGACACGACAAGGTGGTTTTCCAATATGACAACGTTCGGCCACATGCTGCAAGATCCGTCAAGGAAACGTTTATAGCCCAGACATAGCCCCTTCTGACGACCACTTGACCAACGCCCTGGCTGAGCAGCGCTTTACTTCTTACGAGGATACAAAAAAATTGGTCGATTCTTGGATTGCCTCAAAAGACGAGCCGTTCTTCCGACGCGGAATCCTTTGAATAATATACATTGTAGCATTTCTTTTAAATCAAAAATCGAAAAAATTTAAAATTAATTCCAACACCTCAATATAAATATAGATATTTGAATTTTGCATTTTATCAACTAATATAATCTCATTTTCTCTCAGGAATTGTTTAATCCTCACTGTTCAGATAATAATTCATCCTCTCAACTGTTGTGCTTTTATTTATTAAATTAAAAACAACTCTAAATACTTAACAAATAACTTACATAAATACTATCAATCAATAAAAAAGTCGCATTTCAACTGTTTTATCAATGAATTGATAATCTCTAAGCTTTCAACAGTAATTAAGTAAAATCCTCATGGGAGAAAAAAAAAATTACAAGATTTATAAATCAATTGAATTACAATGTTAATTAAAAAGGTTTCCCATCGAATAAATCGACTAAATGAATATTTTTATTCGGATTTTCACAATTAAATTTACAACTGCTGTCAAAACTTTTCACGCATCAATATCCTTCCAGAGCTTTTGAATAAATCAAAAAATACAATTCGCCCACTTTAAATATATTAAAAGCATTCTGCATATTTCCGCAATAATTCCTGCTTAAACCGAACTGAGCCGAATGGAAATAATTTGTAATATCCATGGATTTACCAGCAGCAAACCAGTCCCGAAAACTGTGTAAAACCCAAAACGCCCACACTGCAAACTGCAAACTGCAAACAAATGATGATATTTGGAACGAAGTCTATGCGAGCGGTGTGGGCGGTGGCGGCGACTAACGAAAAGCTAACTTTATCCAATGCTTTCAATCATAATTAAAAGCTGAAAATATACAATCTACAAAATCTACAACTGAAATATTACCCACTACTCTGATGCGAAGGAGACGAAGTTTTAATATTTAAGCATTCGAATATCAAAATGTTAAATGCGGCGAAAATTGAGAGAATATTGAATAGTAGTATATTGTATATGCTTAATTAAAGATGAACTACGACTACGGACGGAATATGTGTATGTATTTAGTAACGTTTGACCGGAAGGTTTCATATACATACTTCTATATGTACGTATTAGTAAATATTTACAAGGATTTTGTACGCTTGAGTTAGAATATTTTGTGCAATTAACATTCATAAATTTCGGCGAGATTTAAATAAATAATAATATATTACGTTGGAAATTTATTTGATTCTTGCGATTTTATTTGTTTTTCTTCTACTCCATACATGACAAGGACTATTTCAAACAAGTAAAAATTCTTCGTGAGTTCACGACTCAAATTGCAGACTTTGAAATTAAAAAAAAAAAAAACAAAAGAAAAACAGTTGAACAGAATCTTTAATACCATTCACACGAAATTTTAAATCGTTTTGTAAATCATAAACGTGTTGGGTTTGTATAGGGGCTATACCAACTCTGTCATTAGTGTATTTATTCGAAACGACCGTTCATACGAAGCCACCATATCCAACGTCAAGCTGACATTGACTTAACTAAAAAAGTTTTTCTGACTAAACTACAAAAACGAGAGGTGGGTTTGTATGGGACACGCCAATTTTTATGCCATTCACACAAAGTGTGAAATGGAATTATCAGTTTGTCTGAAAGTTTGTAACGCATTAAAGGAGCCATCGTAGACCCCATAAAGTATATATATTCTTGATCAGTCCTGTCTGTCTGTCCGTCTGTCTGTCCGTCTGTCTGTCCGTCTGTATATTGTTGCGCATTTTTTGGGGACCAATTTTTATGCTATCCAGGTTGAAATTTTGCACGTACACTTCGCAAGTTTAATAGAGTGTCAAGATTTACACGCCACGCCCACTTTTTGGGGTAGCCCCCATACAAACTCACCGCCCACTTTTGACTTTTTGTATGAAAAACATTTTTATTGTAGTCAATATCAACTTAATAATTGATACAGTAACTTAAATTAGACGGATGCTTGACATATACATTAATGGATGGGACCCGCCCACTATTTGGTGTAGCTCCCATACAAACCTACTGCCCACTTTTGACTTTTTGTAAGAAAACTTCTTTATTAAAGTCAATATTAGATTGAAATGCAATGTAATGCCTTTTTATGGTAAGTCGCTTAACATACATAGACTAACAGGCGCGGCCGCCCACTTTTGGGGTAGCTCACATACAAACCTATGGTCCACTTTTGACTTTTTGTAAGAAAAACTTTTTTATTAAGTTCAATATTAGGTTGAAATGCAATATGGTGCCTTTTAAGAGACAGCCGTTTAACATACATAGACAATTGGGCGTGTCCCGCCCACTTTTTGAGGTAGTCCCATATAAACCCACAGTTCACTTTTATTCATTTGTATAGAGTACGTCAATATCAACTTGAAATTCGATATGACGGCATCTTACACAACTACTACATCTCTCCTTACACATCTTCTAGTGTGCGTGTACCACCCACTTTTTGGGGTAGCCCCTATATAAACTCCCACTTTTATGTATTACAATACTATTTAAATTTCGTGTGAATGGTATTAGAGCTTCGGTTCAACCGAAGTTAACGTTTTTTCTTGTTATACTATGTATTTTCAACGGCAGTTTATAAGAAACCACCACATCGAAAGGTGTATTAGAATATTACTGCGACTGAATAACGAACTGTACCATTACCTTTCATCAGAGTCCAGGAAACAGTCGAATTTCACCTGGCAAATTAAAGTTGGAGAAGACAAAAGTTGGTTTGTAGGCCAATAATGTTATAGTCGCCGTATTTTGGAAAGCACATGATATAAATCATATCGAAATGTTGTGCTGTTCGCCCGATTTAAAGCCGATTTAATGGAAAGCTAAAACATTTACCAATAAAAAAAAAACTTCTCTTCCACCAGTGACTGTATATCCTTATATTTGTATAAAAACAAAACAGATTCTGTATATATTGCAACTGGAGACAATGAAACCCATAGCCATAACTAAGCGGGTGGTCACTGAGGCAGTATTTAGTAAAGTTAGGAGATAAGATGCATAAAGTGTCGACGTTTTAATCTACTTATAAAAGCAGCAGTCAACGGTCTGGTCAGTAAATGTTCATGGGCAGGCAACCGATCATTATGTTTACTGGAGAATAAAGAAACTTGGTCCTTTTCCCTGTGCAAGGTAAAATTGGAAACTTACCAATTTCAACTGGTGATTAGGCGCAAAGATTTGTTCTGGAGGGCCTGTAATCGTTTACGATTTGGATACCGTATCTCCAGCTTGGAGCGAAAGTTGGAAAAGCCGAAACTCCGACGTTTGAAAAGCCAGAAAAGCTTCCACAATTTAGGATTCCAGGTACCCACGACCGCAGTTATGTGGTCCTATCCAGGCCACTGTTGCCTTGGTGGGTTGGTGCATCACTGTACCGATGACGTACATTGCCGGAAGAGTTCGTCGCTTCAGAGTGAACTTGTCACGCTAGAGTTTGATGATCCTCCCTTTCGCCCATACATAAAAATTGTGCAGATAATCTTCCATTCCTTTTTACCTTCAGGTGTAAAGGACGCATACATCATCGTAAAATAACGCAAGTAGCATTTGAAACTGTATTCAGTTCATCACTTCTGCATCAGAGGCAGAAATTTTCGCTGAAAAAATAGAGAACAAGATAGGTCCCAAGGCGATGCCCTGCACCAAGCAAATACCACCAAGGATTAAGTCGATAAATCGGTAGAACTATTCAGAAGTACCATGACGTACATGGAGCCCAAACTGATAGTCCGGGATAATACCCCAGGATAATTCCACAAAACCTGTAATCCAGCGACGAACAGTCTTTCTCTAACCTTCGAAATGGATGGCAGGAAACTGATCAGCCGGTAAAACTAAGCCGCTTCTCCAGGCTTATGGTTCAGGATGACGATTGAGAGATTATCGTGAAGATAATTCCCTCTCACTAGGAGGGGAAGTGTTGCACCCTTAATATGGCTTTAAATATAAATGCCTTCAGCACCCCATTACAAATGTTATCATGACCAGAGGCTTTATTTCGCATAAGGCTCTAGATGGTACTACATTTTTCCAGTGACGTAAAGGGACTAAAGAGTATATCCATTTGCAGCGGTGATCTGTTTCACTCTCTTCCTAAGTGAACACCACCATATACCAAAGTGGTAAATCATGTGAACGTGTCGAATAGGCTGTCGTTTGAATCTCCTTGCGGCCTTTCATAAGGAGAAAGAAGCGTATTGCTAGAGTCTATGTTTACTGCTTTAAGCGGTTTAGACGAACTTTGTCATTTGGAAGTTTTGGAGGATTGATCAGCCTTACAGCCAAGGGGAATATCAATCCGGCTGCATCCAATGTAATAATGAGTGGCAGAGTTCCTGAATGCTGAGCTTGGCGTGAGGTATTGCTAGGTATATAGCGAAGTCAATGCAACTATGCGAGGTATTCTAGCGGTTGGGATACATAGTGGGAGGACCGGAAGAATATACTATAATAATATAAGAATTATGTGGAAGTTCGAATTAGACAAATTAAATTTTGATGAAACAAGAGAAAATATTTTTAGAGATGGTTAGCTCAAAAAAAAAAATGAAGTCTTACATACAAAAACCACAAAATGAGCATGTCACGCAGCTTAATAACTATATGAATAGGAAATATCCATATTGAATTTCAAATTGATATTAACTTAAATGAAAAATATTTCATGCAAAATATGGAAAGTGTATGTCACGCCCATTAATGTGCCCATATATGTTTAACGAATTTCAAGTTTATATTGAATCTAATAAAAAAGTTTTTATGCAAAATCCGAAAAGTGGGCTGTGGGTATGTATAGAGACATGTTCAGCCTATGAATATAAGAAATCTCCATTCCCGATTCCAGATCGAGGGTCTTGCTTTGATTCACACAGACAACTGACAGGCGGACAGACAAACGAACATGACTAGTTCGATTTGTCTCGACGAGCTTATCAAGTCCTTATGGCGTCCTTGACCCTACGTGTGAATAGAGTAAAAATTAATTTGCGCTTTTTATTCAATAACTTATTCCCAATAGTTTTGATACAGAATATTTATTTGGTTCACTTTTTTCAAAGGGGTTAAACCACTTCCTTATACAAGTATGTACGGGTGCGTGTATTGATTGCATGAGAAACATGGCACCTGATGTTATGTAGAACTTTTGAAAATGACCTTGTTTAAACAAAAGTTGGAATTTAATTTCATAATGGTTGATATGATTTATAGTGTAAATGTCATTCGTATTTAGTTTGTAGTATATTTAATGTGCATTGAACTATGTAAAAATAAAAATATTTATCGAAATTACAATTAAATGCATTCGAGCAAAAATCATTGACAACTTTTATTATTATTACCTTTTTTTTTTTTTTTTGTTTGGAATTATAATTTGATTATGTAATTTAGTTTAAATTGATTTGAGTTTATTTTTTTCATGCATGAATCTGCAATCCGTACTCTTTGGATTTTCTCTTTTTTTCGATACACTTTTTAAAAATAACAATTTGGGCAAAACATTTGGTTACGTTCTCGAGCGGATTACGCGCTTAATCTACTTCGAAAGTAGAGTAAGTAGAATATTGTCGAGGGTTGGAAGCAGCAATACAAATTGAAGATGAAAATTCAGTTCAAGAGGGAGAAATGCGCTCGATAATAGAAAATGTAATCAAAGAACTATAAAAATGACATTTAAACGTGCTGCTCTATGTCTGTCTCTTTGACTGCGTGTCTTGGTCTGTCTGTCCGTCTGTCTGTCCTTGTTGCGGTTGTGTTTCACATAGTATTTTGTGAGTGCTTGTTGAGATTGCCTCGCACATTGTCTCCTTCCCTTGAAGTATATCCATGTACCTTCATATACTCCTACTTTTTGCTTTAGCTGACTTTTACTTCTTTTTTTTTTTTTTTTTTGGGGGGGTTGAACTCAATTTGCCTTAAATGCATTCAACCTACAACAAAATTTTATGAATTTATAACATTTTTTGCTTCGTTTTTCCGTTGGGGTCACGACATTGCCGCAGCGCCAACAACATAGGGCGAGGGTTAAAGCGACGTCGCCGACAATTGTCTCCAACGTCGTAGTTAGCAGCGGCGAAATCATGGTAGCGAAGGGATGTCGGCATACCGGACGAGGAGCTAGAGCGCGTGAATGCCGCATCCAAGTCAAAGCCAAAGGCGTTGAAAAACTAACCACCAAGAAATGAGCGAACTTTGCTTTCTGGAGCAAAAACAAATTTCTAAAATAGAAGATTTGAGAACGGTGGCGCGGAGCGAGAGAATTTTAATAGCGTGCGCAGAGGGGGGGGGGGGCATAGAAACAGGAGCGGTTGTGAGACTTTAGGTTTCATATTACATTTTGTTTTAGATAGTATTAGATATTATTTAATGGGATATTAATTTAACTAGATTAGTAAATATGTTTTTTTTTTTAAACTTTGATTTTTAACTTACCTTATGGCCGTATGACACACGAATACAATCAGCAAATTGTTTTCCCCTTCATTGCTGTTAGAGCAGATCAGAAAATAGACAAAGCAAAAATTCTACAGGTGCGAGAGGTTGAAATATAGTTTCATCAAATAGTGAAACGAAAACCAACAGGAAAATAAACAGCAAAAGTACCATATTAAAATGAAAATCTATTCGAAAGATGAGATGATGTTTTGGATTATTTCTTCATTCAGTCACTCTTTACACAAAAACGTTTGCTAGTGTACAATAAAACTAGAAAAAAGACCAATAATGCAAGGACAATTACTTTGGCATGTCATGCGCAAATGGTGAATATACTCAATGCATGCATTTTTGAAATGCTTTTATCTATTGATTCTTTATATTTAAATAAACACATAAACAAAAGTCAAGTGTGACCTATACGAGTCGATGTAAAACATGTTGCTGTATGTATATAGCTATCCCTTTCGCAAGGTCTCTGTCGTGTTTAAAATCCCAGAACATGAGGGGAAAACAATTTGCTGATTGTTATTCGTGTGTCATAAGGCTATAAGGAGGTGATCAACTTCTAGAGTAAGCCTATTTTTTGAATACCTGTTAGTGAGTTGGTATATGTTGGCTTTCGACTAAATTAGGAGCTCTGTTGTCCTAAATATATAATATATTGTATATAATATATAATATACTGTATTTCCAGTACTCGAAAAGTGACTCTTAATTACGTTTTAGATTATTGGTGGTGCTTCAATTGTTATTACAATGTGTACATGCTAGTTCGTCGGTCATTTCAATCCCGACAATGTTCCTGTACCCAGGGGATCGTGCTGTGTTTGCTACTCGCTATAAATGTCTGCATACGTTCTGCTACTAGCTTCTAAAAAAGGCTGACTGAGCTAATGACCCTAATAGCCACCTGGATATCGGAATATAACAACAACTTAACGTACCAAATTTTTTTCTCTAGTACTTGTATAAATTACCATGCTTCAAGTAATGCAAAGACCTCAACTTGAAATACCCTCACAGAGTCCGTCAAATCGGAATCGTTTTATATTTGGGATCCACGAGTAAATCTTAGAGCAAGTATACTTCAGTCAATAGGGTCGAACATTTTTTCTCGAAACTCAGTTTGGAACAAGTACTAGGTCTGAGGCTTCATCGTCTAAATTTTGTACACTCTTTATTACGCTGCAGTGTCCTATAAAATTAAAAAATTTCCGAGGAATATTACCGTTAATGTATACCTATATTCTTCATCAGCATCTCTCTGCGTCTCTCTGCCGTGCCGAAATCTCGGCGAATATAAGAAATAAAGCCACCACGCTTGGATATTTACACTTTTCTATCCCATCTTCAGAGTGTTCGAAATGAAATGAATCGAAAATGTAACGAACTTTTACTTTGTCAAACATTTTCTGATAAACTGTATATTATAGTCAATACAGAATCTCTTATTTAGGAAACTAATCACAGTAATATACATCATACAAAGTGGAAAAAAATAATATCTGAATTTACTACATATCAGCAAATCTGCTTATAAGGACTTTCCATTGGGCCCAACATTCTCAACATTCACATTCTCAACACTTCCCCTAACCACTGGCAAATGTTCATTGTCGTTGACATGTGAGTGGCAAACTGACATTCTTTTGATTTGTGTTTTTATACAGACTTTAAAAAAAATGAAAAACATGTTTTGAATGAGTCTCGAAATCATTTCGGAATTCGTTGACGACGACTTGGTGCATCCGTCATGTGCTGGAATATATGGGCAATTCTGATCGCTGCAAAAATGATATTCCACAGGTCATGGCCTTATGTTAGACCTCTCATTTCACGCTCCTATAAAAAAAAAAACAAAATAAATAAATAAAAATTAGACACAACTTTATTTAAATATCAGCTGTTTGCACTGATGATATCGATAATAATTCGGTCAATTAATCAAAAATAAGTACTTCGTCCGGAATGTATGGCAACATTCTTCGAGAATGTTGAGAATGTTGAGAATGTGAAGAATGTCGACCAGTGGAGTGGCCCCATTAGTTTGTTAGGCGTAATTCAATTGAACCGGTCCTGGTAGCGCGTGTTATTACAAGTGGGTGCCAAATGGCGCATATTGAGGGTGGTTGGTTTCGAAAGTAACATTGATTGTATGTGTGTATATGCAACAGTGTTTACGTATCTGTGTGTATCGCTTAGAGCATGTTGTCTTCTTTGGTACTAGAGTACTTTGTGAACTATACTATACTATGGTTGCAGTTGATCAAAAATTCATTTTCTCAAAAACTTGTAATAAAAATTTCAACTTTACATGCATGCGTCTGCCCGAATGAGTTTGTAAAAGCGCGCGCGTGTGTGTGTGTGTGTATGCGGGTGCGTATGTGTGAATAAGTTATTTAGTTGCTTGTTCTTCTTGTTGCTCGGTTATGATAGTGTTGATGTTGGTAATGCTGTTGGTCCTGTTGTTGGTGTTGTTGTTGTTGTTGCTCCCAGCTGCAACAACTTTTTTGCTGCTGCTGCTGCTGCCTGCCATATCCGCTTTTGCTGCTGCGGCGGGTGTCCCCCTTCTGTAACCCTTTCGAACCGTGCCACCAGTGTTGCCACATGGCGGTAACTTTATAGTGACTTTATTACATGCTTTTTGACGCTGCACTTAGTTTAGTTGGGAATTTTTTTTTCGGCATACAGTCGCACTTCCTTTACTCTTCACTCGCCTTTCTTTTGCCATAAATATATTTATTTCTTTTTTGCCGCCATACTATCGCCATTCCAATCCCTTGATGCTGACGTGTTGCTGACAGAGTTGTTAACATTTTTATAACCATTCGCCAAACACACAAACTGACGAGTGTGTGTGTGATGTATGTACGTACATGTCTACTATGCCAAGGAGTCGGCGTCTACAATGTTCGTAAGGATCTTTATGTGTGAATTGCTAAGAACATGTGCTTAATGTTTTATCCACACCAAAATAAAGAAAACATCCCACGCAAGTGCTTAATGTTTTATCCACAACAAAATAAAGAAAACATCCCACGCAAAGATATACATCAGTATGAGAGTGATAGATTCGCAGAGATAACAATTAAGCGCATTCATATTCATTTAGTAGGAAAAGTGAGAAAGCATATTTAATTGGTTTTGTAAGGGTTGAATGCATGGATTACACTGTGGAATACAATATTTACAACACTAAACTGTTAGATTTCGTAAAGATGATAGTAGATGTGGTTTCAAAATGATATGACACCTATAATATACTCGTATGTATGGGTTTTCAGTAGGGACATAACGCACCATTCATTCTTTTTTTCAGAATCTGTCAACGTAATAAAAATCAAAAAAAAAAAAAAGAAAACATCGGTTGCACAGTGGGCGAAAATGCTCATCTAGCGGCGTTCAATTAATAGCTCTTAGGGAACATTTTTTTTGTTCGTGCAGTATTTTTTTTTAGTTGCAAATTTAATCGGGTGTATTTAATCGGGATGTCTTTCGCGTATGGTGCACACGAAAATAGCTGTAATCATTTGTTGTAAAGTTTCTTCCGACATGTTTCCTATTGGAAGTGGTATTAAGATTTTATGTACGGCATATAAAACCAAGAATACTGTGTGATGAAATATGTAGCAACTAAAGAAGAATGATGATGATCATACGATGATCATACGATGATCATACGATGATCATAACAATATGATCTATCATATGCTGTAAAGCCACTTGAGCCGAATAGTTCGTAAATTGGACTGCATTTGGGTAACACTTTTTTTTTTTTTTGCAATACGCAAAGTGTCGTACGTTGGATATATGTTGGCATTCCGACTTTTTGCACCAGCTTGCATCAACTTGTATGAGTGCTTGGTATAATTACCATCTAAAAATAATGCCAGAGCATCGTCTGGTGTATATGGAATCGGAATCGGCTTGCATTTGATCCTAAAAAGATTTAATTTTTTTTTGCAATATCTTCGTCATTAGCTCATTTCGTTTTCCAGCTTTGTTTAGACAGCAAGTTGTTGCTACAACGAGCTCACTGTGAGATGTTTTCTTAACAATTTGGGAAACTTTATTCAATTTGGTTTTTTTGGAAAATTCGTCGAACAGCTTATCGGGTCTTCCACGATTAGTCAGTGAATTAACTAATAAAAGTTGTCTGTCTAACCACTCTATGTTATTTTCTTCAAATTTGTGACTGTTTCTATGGTTGAATTTCCATTTCTCAGCCAATTTTGCTACAAAATTTCTATTTTTTTTTTTTTTTTTGGCTATTAGAAGGGCTTGATGAGCAACATACATGTTGATATTAAGCTTATTATTAAATATATAACTTTCAACAGCAAAACATTTTTAGTAGGCATGGGCTCGTGGCGCCATATTAAATAAAGTTCTCGTCTGAGCACCGACAGTGTTCCTAAAAAATGCAATATTATATAAAGTTGCAGGTGGTAGCAGATGATTTTGGACATTTTACAATCACAAGACAACCTAGTAATTTAAAAAAAAAATATTCTACCGCGAATACCCACGAATATCAGAAGTTTCGGTCCACGGAAGTCTTACATTGGCCTTATTCAAGCAGTTAGTGGTATAGCCAAGTTTAACAAAATTTTTTTTCTATAACACTGAAGCACAGGTCATAAACAAACATTTTTTTTAGTTAATACATACCTCTAACTATAAATAAAACCACTTTTCTTCCACTTAATTAAGATAAAAACAAATTTAGAGCAAATTTGACAAGGCACAGAAAACACGTGGTAAAGCTTAGTCATGCACCGGCTGAAACATATGTTGTGTTTGACAGTTCACAACTGTTCAACTAGAGCATGTCAATATAAAATAGAACCTATATATAAGTTCAGTAGGGTATTAGCAATCGATAGAGACACAATTTTGAAGCAATTAAACACTCTGAAAACTGAATTAAATGGAGCTAGATCGACCATTTCGCCCACTGTGGGTTGGGCCGAAGATTTAATAACATTCGCATGAAAATTATAATTGTAATGTAAAACAAACGCGATTGAACGGATTGTATAGGGACCTCTCCAAAAAGTAGGTGGATGGTCACGCCCTTTACTATAAGTTTATAAAGCGGCTTTCCACAAATCTCAACCACATCGAATTTCAAGCTAATATTGACTTAGCTAAAGATCTTTTCATACAAACGCACAAAAGTGGCCATGGCATCTCAGTATGAATACTCTATAAACGGGACCGAAGTAGCTTAAATACCGGCATTCTGTCAGATATCTAAAAAATTAGTATTAAAAAAAAAACGGCGGCCATGATTGTACGTATTAACTCGTCTTGACGAGCTACTCATATATATATATATATATATATATATATATATATATATATATATATATATATATATATATATATATATATATATATATATATATATATATATTTCATGTGGTCTACGATGTCTCCTTTAGTGAACTATAAACCGTCTGACGAAGTAGAAGGGTATGATCTAAAAAGAACCGAACTTTTAATTTAAATAATAGAACACGTAGCTCCATCTATTAAAGGTTGGCAGTGTTGGAAAGGTACATTTTTCTTCCTTCGAAAGCAGCTAAGTTCATGCAAATCGTTTGACAGGTTACAAAATGATACACATTTTAATAACAGCAGCTTTTGTAGTTATGTCGTAAAAACATAATGGAACAAAGAGCAAATATCAAATTCAAAAAAAGAAGTACCCGGGCCGGGGAATTAGTCCGTTTTGCTCCATCACGTCAGGATTTTGACATAACCTCAAAAAACATGACGGATTTTCAGTGACAGGAGAAATTTTTTAAATAATGACAGATTTGCTTGAATCTTGTTACACGGCGGTTTTTTTGGGTCGCTTATTACGAATTTAACGTCAGATTATCAAAATTAAAAATGGCAGATATAGTACGGTGGTGGTATGAAAATCTTGATGTCCTTTTAAAGAAAATTAATTACGAGCAACATAAATGGCACATCTGTGGCGATTTAAAAATAATAACATTACTATTACTTGGCCAACAGTCGGGCTTTACTAAGAAACCATGTTATTCGTGCTTGTGGGACAGTAGAGATCGACCGAATCACTATAAGAAAAAAGATTGGCCGAAAAGAGAAACGTTTGTTTCTGGTGAAAAAAACATTATACATAAATCCTTTGTTGATCCAACGAAAATTCTGCTCCACTTAAAGCTTGGATTTATGAAGCAATACTTGAAAGCACTAGATAAGACAGGTAATTGCTACATTCAAACGAAATTTCCGAAAATTTCTGAGGCTAATTTAAAAGAAAGTTTGATGTGTTTGATGTACCTAAAATCCGAGCACTATTTAAAGATGAAATCTTTCTTTCTAAAATGAATAAAACAGAAAAATCAGTTTGGCTGAGTTTTAATGCAGCCCCAGAAAACTTTTTGGGAAATAGAAAAGGTCCACAAAACAAAAAATTTTTGCCAAAATGATAAAGGACTTTAAAAATCTAGGATGTCTGATGAACTTAAAATTACATTTCATACATTCTCATCTTGCTAATTTTCCTGATAATCTCGGAGATTTCAGCGAGGAACAAGGTGAACGTTTTCATCCAGATGATGAAAACTCGTTATCAGGGAAGATGGGACGAAAACATGATGACAGATTCCTGTTGGATGCTCAAGAGGGACATACGAAGAAGGAGCAGAAAACGTAGACGAAATCATTTGCATGCGGGATTTGAAGAAAAGAGAACACGTTTCAGCAGCAAGAAGGAAAACTAATAAAGAAGGGAGATTAGTTTTAGTTTTAGTCTAGAACATACAGATACCAAGTTTCGTAAAAATTCCACTATTTTTTTAAATACGTCCGCCATTTTTAATTTGAATAATTTGTCGTTAAATTCGTAATAAGCGACCCCAAAAACCAAGTTTTGTAAAAATCATACTATTTTTTAAAAATTCGTCCGCCGTATTGTATCCGCCATTTTGAATTTTAAAAATCTGACATTAAATTCGTAGTCAGCGCCTTAACAAGATTCAAGCACATTTCTCCCGTCACTTAAAATCGGCCATGTTTTTTGAGGCTATGTCAAAACCCTGGCGTAATGGAGCAAAACGGACTTCAAATTCCTGCTCAGCTCATCAAAATACATAATTCCCCAGCCCGGGTACTTTTTTTTTATGCTAGTTAATCACAAATTTAAAATGCCCTCATTGCATACCAATGTTCAATCAACCTTGAACCAAAAATTAATAGTAGAAGGTTACATAAATAAGACTAAATAGGAAGTTATTTAACACAATTTTTATGCATTAATGCAAAAACGTTATGCGAATTATAAATCGCTATAAATTCAAGTGTACATTTTTTCATCATGAAAATTGAAAATTGGTTCGGGTCCGAATCTCTCCGAAATCGAAGCATCTAACTTTTTATGCCATTTGAACCTGAGTATGAACCGAAGCATATTGTTTATCGACGGTTTGAGTACTTGGGTTCAATGGGGGGAAAAAATAGAAAAAACATTAACTTCGATGGAACGGAAGCTCTAATACTCTTCACTCTTGCCGTTTTTCTCGACAGCCTAACATTCTTTTTGAAATGCGCGCCATTCAGGCTGTAGGGATCGTAGCGTGCGGAAGTAATACCAATCGACAGGCGTGGTGCTATAGTTTTATTTCCTTCCAGGTCAGTCGGCATCATACGTTGGAGCGTTGAGAAAGGTGCGTTGTCGTCAAGGCCTTCTTTTGTTCTTGTTTTTTCAGCGATGAAGCGCATTTTCACTTGAATTAAAAAACATAACATGCTACTGCGCTACTGGGCTGAAACCAGTCCCCGATAATTGCATGAAAGACCTTTGCATTCACCTAAAGTCATAGTGTGTTATGCAGTTTCCTCAGCTGGGATTATTGGACTGTGGTTTTGTGCGGCGATTTGTCACAGTTCCTTTTTTTTTAATCCCTCATTTATTTCAACCGCCCAAAGAACCTGAAAGCCATCATCCGGGTAGATATTGCTAAGAAACCCGCTGATATGCTGGTAAGGTTCACGATAAACGCCAGAAATAGGCTGCTTCAGTACTTTATACAAAAAAACAAAACATTTTCAAATTTCTATTAATTTTCTTAATTCTTCAACGAATTTTCTAAAATCACTGCGCGCATTTATTTCAACTACTTTAATACTTATTATCAACTTGCAATATTTTGCCTTCAGAAAGCACTCAACGAATGCGGCAAACATTCTTGTAAACTCATTCAACTAAACGAAGGAAAATCCAAGCAACTTAACAAATTTTCAGCTGCTTAATTTGCATTTCTGAATCAATTAAACGAAGCGCCCCTAGACCTTTTGGCATGGCAAGCACTGCGTAGGCGTTATAAATAGAACTACTACGACGCCGACTCACCTTTCAAAACAATTCTTGGAGAAAAGGGGTAACACCAATTCTAATACGATTTCGGATAAGCCACAAAGGTCACGAACTATTTTCATACAGACAAACGCATTCATTATGCGTAAACCGAGTACATGAATGAATGAATACTTAATAAATGAATGAGTGAGTGAGTGAATGAGTGATGGATGGAGAAAATAACCAATCTATTTGCAAAGCGTCAAAGAGAGCACAATACTTGTTAGTAGAGTGAGAAACGTCCATGATATCTGTCTATCTGTCTGTCTGTCTGTCTGTCTGTCTGGCAAAGTTGAATTATTTTCCAATAACAATTTAATTTCGTATGCGATTTAGTTAACCTTTTGACATTCTGTTGCTGGTGTTGGTGCTGGTGTTGATATTCTATTAGCTGATATAGATTTCTTTATCTTGTACCAGCATGGAATGGAACGCAAGATAAGTTGCAAGGATTCATTCTCAAGTCTATGTTAGAGGTTATGACAGGTCAATCACCACTTTTTCGAGAAACACAATGTAGCATGCGAATTGAGTTCCAAATAGCTGCCATTGTTCATATTTACCAGTATCTCTGTATCTCTATATATGTACATATATTTTTTCTACATATCTATCTATTTAGCTGTCTGTCTGTCTGTCTGTCTGTCTGTCTGTCTGTCTGTTTGTAGTGCGTATATTTGCTGAGTTTGCCAAAAGTATAAAGAACCTCAGTTCTATTGTTATTTTCCTCTTTGACAGCACTGCAATCCAATAGACAATAGTGTAGGTGTGTTCCTCGCTATTCAATTCTCTTTGACTCAATCCTTATTATCCTAAAACTCCCACTCGTTCTCAATCATTTATTTATTCGTGTGTCTTCGCTTTTCCGCATATCCTTTGCTTTTGTTTACTGCATTTTGTTCATGTACTAATTTTCCATTGACAAAAAAGAAAAAAAGAAAAAAAGAAAAAAAGAAAAGAAAAGCGAAAAAACGAGTTATTATTATCCTTTTCCATGCACGACAATTGTTGCAGTTATTTTACTCTTCATACATATTGTTAAAAGGATAATATCAGTATGTCGAATAGTTAGCAACGCATTAAAGTAGCGCTATAAAATGTAAATGTATATTCTTCTTTTATTGTCCGTTCGGCCAAATCGGTATTAAAAAGAGTTATGGAGACTCTCTGAGGCGGGCAAATGTTCAAATCCTTCCTGGTATGCCAAACCCACTTCTAGGCGTAGATGCACACAAACCCAATTTGTTTGGCTTTTATGGAAGCAGGCTTCAAATTGGAATTTTCATTATACTGGTAGATCCCACCGGCCTTTTAGGATTTTATTTAGATAAATATGGATACTTTGCATGGATATACGCTTCACTTACTTCCGGATTGACGTGGCACCATCACTATGTTGGACACACTTATTGCTACTTTAAAGAATGCGATTGAAAATTTGTATTAGTACAAATATCCCCCTAAAATATTATGTGAAGTTTTTTATAAGATGCTGGAAACATTAGTACTTACTTCTTTTAAAATGAAGGCCGGCAGAAACGATGAGCGCTATTCAGCAACAGAAATGGAGACAAAAATATTTTGTTTTTAATCTGCATTGTTTTTTATCTTCAAAAAGGGAAACCCCGCTGTCTGTGCGAACTACCGTGGAATAAGTACGGCTGGTGCCATAGTACATTATTAGTATGACTTCAGAAGAAAGAGGTCGTTCAGTGACCAAATTTACACTCTACGAAAAATCCTGGATAAGACCCGGCGAAGAGTTTAGGAACCGTACGGACCATGAGCTGTATGAGCTGAACTCTATATCAGCTAGTGCGCCTTTCCACTGTTGTAGTTGTAGTGTCATATATAAGTACTTTTTATCTTCTCTATATAATCATCACTAGTTAGTACCTGGCGCGTTGCTGCCCTTCTCCCTGGCCCACTTCTCCACTTCTCCCTTCTTCATGACAACTCGGGTAATAAAATTGTTCATACAAAAATGCTAAAATTGCGATTAAAAAATAGGGGGTGGTAGGAGGCTGAAAAATACTTAACGACCTATTCTCATATGTATATATTGTAAACATAAATGTTAGTATGTAGGGTACAATATATAATTGTATTAGGGTTAAGCATGAATATTGTATTATGGTTAATACTATAACCGATAAGATGGTAACCGATCGAGAATGATCAGAACGGATATTCTAAGTTGGCTAATGAAGAAAGAACGAATAGAATCATCCCGCACACATGACCATTTAAGGCAAACACATGAACTCTACACGATTTTGTAGCTATCAGCTTTTTGTCGTCTCCTCAGAGCAGCACACGTGGCTAATATGTTTGCGCTGTGTTTGTTTTAAATTAATTAAATAAATGCGTTATTTTAATCTTCATAAATTATAGCCCATGTGTTATTCTGATATATGAGCTCTATTATTGTAAAGTTTCATTAAAATATATTCAGTAAATTTTGCATGATGGAGTAACAAACATTCACACATCCACACATACATACAAACTTTCGAGTTTATTATATTAGTAGGATTAATTTCAATAGTAGTATTCAGGGGATTAGTAGCTACAATTTTCGATCTGGTAAAGTAAATAACTTTTGTTTCTGACTTTTTTTTTGTCTTGCTTTAATTGGCACATTTGCTGATTTCCTGATGCTCAACATGGATTGCTGTTTGGTTGCCGGATTAAACCTTTAATACCATGCTACATGCATCACCTGTTATGATTTTTCTTTTGCCAGACCTATTGGAATGTTCTTAGGAACTATTGAGCAAAACGAACTCGAGCCTCGTTCAAAATGCGTGGAACCCATCAAGCAGATTTCTTCGAGAACAGCAGATAATTTTGCAATATTCGCCACACAGCCATGAAATTTATTCCCTGTTCCTCAGCAATCATTTCTTGAGTCAATCTCGGATTTTCGTCAATTGTAGCCTTTATCAGGAACAGCCACATTTTTCTCGTGGGTCGAAGAATTTGGACGACCTTTTCGACCAGTCTGGAATCTTCGAAACTATTTGGAAACAGTTTGTATATTTCATATACAGCTCGGCATTCATTCGGCGTCGGTGGTGGCATCTCTTCCGATCTTGCAACAGTAATTTTACATTTTCAGGTAAAACAATTTGCAAGCATCTATCTGAATTATTTTAGAAATAAATAAAATAGCAACAAATCTGTGCGGTACGTTGGTATTTTGTCCCATTCTCGGAGAAGAGCAATCTTTAAGGTGTTGACCGTCTAATATTTGTTAGTTGATATGATACTTTTGCCTCCTGAATGGACCATATGGAAAAATCCATTGGTTTTATGTCTGGGGAATACGAGCATGGTGGCCATTGTTGTGAAGAAACGAAGCTGGAAACGTTGGATTTTCCTGGCTTTATGGGATGGTGCCGAACCTTGTTGAAACATCCAAGCGTTTCTACCGGATTGTGTACATGCCCAAATGTCTAAATAGTCTTTTGATTTGCACTTTAACCATACACGATCGTTTTGTTGGTTTACATATTGCTGAACCGTAAAATTTTTTTCATCAGAAAGGAGCACATTTTCAAACTCGCCACTAACGTGCAAGTGTTTTAACACCTTTGCACTTGCTAGGCGAACTGCCTTTTGTGCAGGTGTTAAATCTTGCCCTTTTTATATTGTACGGCTTCAATCGTAGTTCATTTTTTAATATGTGCCCCATGCAACGAGCAGACACATTGAGTTTTTTGATGTTGGAGTTTTTGGATGCATGACGTATTTTGATGCTACCAGTATCATTGTAACGTGTAATGGTCCGATACACAAACATTTTGTTCACACGTAAATGACGTAGCTCATTAACAATGGCTAGCTGCGATTTTCCAGCCAAATACACTAACACTGTTGCGTTTTAATTTCATTTCGATCATTTTTTGTTTTTTAATTTAACATTTTGTTCACACGTAAATGACGTAGTTCATTAACAATGGCTGGCTGCGATTTTACAGCCAAATACACTAACACTGTTGCGTTTCAATTCCATTTCGATCATTTTTTTAACTGGTCCGTAGGCTTGTAAACAACACAACGGACAGACTACGCGTCTTAGAAACAAGAGCGCGCAGTCATTAGCCGTTTGATTGCTACAGGAGCGTGAAGTTTTTTGTAATAACCAATGGTAAAAATCACTTTGAATTCGAGTTGAAATAGAGTGTGAGGAGCTTACAAAATAATATACACGAATCACAGTGAATTCGAATACACACGGTCTTGGTATTGTCATTTATACTTCTTCGCCTACAACAAATATTTAGTTTATTTGATTTTATCCGGCATAAAGAAAACATATGTGTAACATTGTCAACTCTTTTACAACTCTACAAAACAGTACATTTCCAATAATATACTATATGCTTCTGATTTTCCCTACATTACAAGTAGTGAGCACATAAGCTCGTGAGCATACTCAGAGAGATCACAATTCAGTATATAAAGTTTTAGGAGTTATTGGTACATACTAAGTATTAGTTTATAGACGATATACTCTCTTTCTAACTAGAACTATTGATTATTTTACATCGAAATGATTAAGTAATAAGCGCATTTAAACTCGTTTTATTTTTGAATACAAGTGAAGAGAATAAATGTATTCGGTTTAACCCAAAGTTCTTGTTTTTCCCAACCGTTATCCTTGCTGGTTTTTTGCTAAATGCAGTTTTACATGAATTTTTATTGAGTAGAAGTTCGTTTTCTGTTTTTTTTTTTTTTGGTAAATTTGTCAAGTTATTTGTCATTTAGTCAATGACATTTATTCTCATGTTCCGAGTTTATTTTTTTTTTTTACCACTCGTAGCACGCCTATATTTACATGGTTGTTTAGTCATTGTTGCAGCTGTTGTTTTTGTAATTGTGTACAATGCATAATTCTTGTTGAAGTTTTTAGCTGTCATACATACATATATGCGTATTGTACATATATAAAGCTCTTTTTATAAATTTAAACTTCTGTTTTCGATATGATGACCTCGAGGCTAAGCCATATTTAACATGATTACAAACATATTCACACGCACACAGATAAATTTACATAAATAAGTATCCATGTTTGTACTCGTATTCATGTATCTGTACTTAAAGGATTGTAAAGCGGCTTAAATGTGTTCACCTCAGTTGTTGTTAGGCGATTTTTAAACATGGAAAACTTTATTTCAAGCATTAACTGAATTACTTTGAAGCATTAATGTTTGAATGTAGGTGTGTCATTAAGTATATAAGTTTTTAAAGGCGTTAGACTCTTATTTATTTTATGCATTGGAAATGTATTTAAGTAATTCACATTTAAGTATTGTACTAAAAATTTTCTTAACTATATAAACATGTGAAGAACTATGTGAGTTTTGTTCAACTTGCATCGTTTATATAAAATGGTGATGGGGCGATAAGACACGCATCGGATTCTTCAAACATTATACTATCTTGATCAGCTTGACTTTAAGCGCTCACGATTAAATTCTATGGTGAACATAGAACGTAGAACACGAACATAGAAAGTCTGGTACGTACACGTTGGGCATGATTTGGCAAGTGTTCCGGTGTGATAGCCTGCTACAAACTTCAGTTTTTAAGTGGCTTATAGTGTTCAAAGCTGGTCGACAGAGTGTGGAGGATAACCGACGATGACGATATAGTCTGATCAGCGGTTAAGTATTCGATAGATCGCAGACGAAATGAGATTTAGTAAAATGACTATGTAAATCATTATTACCGAGGATTTAGAGTTAAAAACGATCTACGTCAAGTGCATTCCAAAATTTTTGAAAGGAAAATATAAGCAACGCTGTTACTGCCTGACCAAAAATGTTACCGCAACGATTCACCCAATCACCAAACAGTCCTGAATCCACAAATTATTGTTCTTTGATCAGCTCGACGACAGGAGTCGACATAGACATGACCGGCTGTCAGTGTGATGTCTCTAATATTGTAATCTACTCTCTCAAATTCTGATATATTCATTTGAAATTTGAATCGACCTAGCCATGTGGTATAATTGTTTAGAAAAACTGGTTCCACATATATTTATTAAGGTTTTAGTTTCATTTTTGGCATAACTCAGACTGATTTGCTTTGTGTTTGTGCTTATAACATGCGCTTTATAGGCATCGATTGAGATTTTACAAAAACACACTGCACGCAAAAATTATTTTCTAAGACTATAAGAAATAGAGACTTTTTTGATAAGTATTATAAGATTACTCTAGAAACGCACAATTTGGAGTATCTGACGTTAATCGTAATAAAATATACATCTTAGGTTCAGATCGAAACACTATAATAGGTAACACCATACAACTTTACTCGCAAGTTTTAAGTTTTTATGCGAATTTTTTTTTTTAGTTTTTATTCTTAGTTAGCTGTTACCCGCGACGTTGTTAGCGACCCTTTTAAGTGGTATTTATTTCTTCCGGTGCACTTTATATATTTATTAAGGTTTCCCATAGATTCATAGGTATACAAAGATAGGAAAGAATAAAAATAGAATGGAAAGCATCCCCTATTTTACCTTCATTGGTCAACAACGCAGAAACATTCATTATTTCTTACCAAAAGTATAGAGAAGATGATTTTTTATAAACCTAACTTGAGAAATCATTGATTTTCCATACAAACTTTCATCACCTATTTCATATTCTTCAAGAAGGAAGGTCCATTGGACCTTATGGTCGTCATGGACCTTATGGAGCTGCTCCATAACAGTAAGAAATTTGAGGTCTCTATGTAAAGTACTGCTTCGAACGTAGGAAGAACCATCGGCAATTTGCCTTAGTATTTTTTTAACCGGAACTCTTTTTGATTTGAGTTGCTCGTAGTTCTCCAATGATACAGACCGTAACTCCACTACTGGGTACTACAATATTCTTGTAGAGGAGCATTTTATTTAAGAGGCTGAGCTGGCTCTTTCTCTGCTCAAATCAGTGCATTTTTTTGGTCTTCCATTTGCATTGTTTAATGTTTGCAGTTATGTGTTTACTCCACTTTATACATCTCTCGAATTGTAATGCCTTCTTCGCTTACTTACTTACTTGTGCCTTCTTCAAGAAAGCTTAAATACCGGCTTTATGTCAGATATTTTAAAAATTAGTCCAAAAAAAAATCAGCCGAACACTCAGACGTTGAATAGTGTTTTTTCTGGGGACTTATTGCGTTGGAAAAGTACATGCTTACCTAACTTCTAGATACATGTAGCACACTGAAAGCGGAGGTCTTGCATCTGTGGTGACAGTGTTTTTGACTGTAAGTTAAGAAATCATAAACGTTTAGAATTCACTGGTAGCGCCACAAAAAAAAATATTCTATTCCAAAAAGTCCCTTTTACTTTGGAAAACAACTTGTTTAGTATATGATTCTGAAATACAGAAATGAAGTAAGTAAGCTTTGAAAAAATAAAAAGCTGACAAAGGATTTGTCAAACAAAAAATAATCAGTTTCGAAAAAACTTGAAACAGTGAGGGAAACAGAAATCGTACAAATTAAAGCAAAAAAAAAAGTCAAAACAAAAATATCCATTAAAAAAAAAAACGAGAAAAGAAAGCGCTAAGAGAACCGGAAAAGTTGTTATTAATAAAATGTCAAGAGCTAAGATCACTTTTCCGGATAAAGAACTTACCAAAGACGTAAAGACTACGGATAGCGTAATAAATGTTTTGATAGACAATCAATTCGAACCCGAAGCGTTTTTAGCGAAGAGTCAAAAACAACAGCAAACAAAAAACAAAGTGAAGCCGCACAAGAAAGCTACATTTAAGCCTATTCTTATTCAAACCGATGATTATTCCAAATTGAATAAATTTCTTTCGGAAAAAGCTTTTAGCCATTCCCTCACCGATGTATGCAAACAATTATTTATAATAACGAAAAATTTGCCACTAGATGTAAAAGTTCTTCCCAAGAAATTGTTCAGCTGGTCGTTTCAGCATTTGTTAAATCGTTGTGAGTTGAAGAGTTGTATACATTTGGATCTCTTACAATATCAATATAACATATTACAACTTGGAGTACTGAAATACAAGGTCGATATCAGTGAACTGATAAAATCCATAGTATATATATCTTCTCATTTTCTGCAAGAGAACAATATAACTCCGGATATAATGCAAAGTATTTCGTAAGTAAATATGAATTTCAAAGTTTAAGTTGCAGCATTCATTAATTACTTTTTTTCATAGGTTGTTGCAATGTGTAACACGTCTGGAGGAAATTCTTACCAAACCAACAGCAAAAGAACAACATGTAACTCTAATTGAACAGTATTTAAAATTTGTCTTTCATCCGTATTTGAATACTGCTATCAGTTCATTACGTGAAGTTCGCCAAAAAAACAATTTCTATGTAGAGAGTAAGTAAAGAAGACCTATTACATATTTAATAATGTAACATTCAAAACATATGTATACTCTTCACACGTAGTGTGATTAACCGAGTTTAGAATGGCTGACATATGAGCTGCTCACGAAACGTGCAGCTCACCTAGGCAGCTGATGAGCTGTGAGCTCTTTATTTATGCTCATCTGCTCTCAGCTCACAACAGCTCACAACAAGTAGTGAGCACATAAGCTCGTGAGCATACTCAGAGAGATCACAAATCATTAGCTGACAGCATGCTCGCGATGAACAGCTCATGAGCTGCTCACGAACATATGAACTTATCCTCGTAAACAAGTTTTACTAACTCATGTCAATAATAATACAATTTTGTTACGGAGTTTGTAACGCATTCACGCAAGGGACACTCCATAAATTATACATATTACACAGGTCAACATGGTTTAGTTGTTGGAAAGCTGATGTAACTGGAGAGACAGACCACAAAAAATTTTTGCACCCTGTACATAACCTCAAAAATAGGTGAAAACACCGTATTTCGGGTAGATAACCTCAAATATCTCAAAATCCTGACGTGATGTGCCAATTTTGACCCCGGATTCGGATTCGGATTCTACGCAGCAAATTACTTCGAAAATGACTCTCAGCTGACTGATATGACCTCGATATTTGTAGACCTGTTTTTTTGATCACCTCGACTAGACGAATCGAATCGAACTAGATATGTCTATCTGTCTGAATTAAAACTAATCCTTCAATTTCTAAGTTATTGATCTGGAATCGGATATGGAGACTTCTTATGTACCAAAGCTGGAAATATATCACAACTACCATGCCACGATACAAACTCAACTCACCACTCTTCGGATTTTGTATGAAAAACTTTTTGATTACAGTGAATATTAACTTGAAATTTTATACGTTGGCTTCTAATGGACAGAATCTTTACATAGTTATTAGCTAACCAACTTAAAAATATAGTGAAGTCGTGTGAAGAGTATTGAAGCTTCGGTTCTACCGAAGTAATAATTTCTTTTCTTGATTTCTGCTTCTATAGATCGTATGCCCATTGAGCTACGCTATTGTACTTTTTGGTACCGTAGTCTTACAGCGCAGTATCGTTTTTATAATATACAGAAGTTAAAAAAGATTGAAGAGCAAATCGACTTATATACCAAAAATAAGATATCAGATACCTATATAGCGAAGTGTAAACTAAATTGCTACTATTTGCAGTCAATGGTGTGTAAAAGAGTCTCTCTTTCTCTCTATATGTATAAGAAAATGTTTTATTTTTTTATTTTTATAATTCCCAAACAGCAACTTCAGCGCAAAACACATGAATTTACAAAGAAATATGACGAAGAATTAGAAACTATTGATGATGAGATTACCATCATTAGTGTGAACCTGGAAAAGTTGCTAAAGAATTTCAGATTTATTAAATCACAGGAAAGCATGGTTACAGAAAGTTTGAAACGTTGGTATCTGGATGAAGATGGTTTACTTGACGATGAGCTAAAATTTGAAATACGTGTAAGTTTATGCAGAGTTTTTTGACGTGATAACATCTATTAAATCGGTTGGTTTAGCGCAGAAGCATGACTAATTTCTGACGTTCCGTTTACAGTTACGACACGACACTAAACGAACGACTAAAACGAAGCAAAAGGCGGAACATGTAATCGTACACATATGAATACATGTGACGATTGTGTCGTTCCGCCTGAACAAGCAAGCGATAGACAGACCAGCGTGCATTGGCTTGTTGAAAGCTATAGTTATGTGTGTGTGTGTGTGCGTTTGCGAATTAGTGTTATCTAGCGCGCGGTGGGGTGCGGTATGTACTTGGTAGAATGTATGAATAATAACATTGTAAGTGCATAATAAAGTTTGTTTCAAATAAAATACATGTACAAAGAAAACAAAGCACGCACACCATAGATCAAGGAAGACGACAATAACAGTTACTTTTACATTTGAGTACCAAAAGCAACAACAAAAGGCTTTTAAAGTTGCTGGTGGACAGTCGAAGAGAGAGAGAGAGAGAGAGAGAGAGAGAGAGAGAGAGAGAGAGAGAGAGAGAGAGAGAGAGAGAGAGTATATTTCACTCTTTGTTGTTGGTAACGAAACTCTTTTATATGACAAGTTGTGTGTGTACTGATTGAATTATTGGAATTACATTAGAATTCAATTCACAAAAAGTATGCAATTTTTCATCAGGGTTTTCTTATGACGTTATCACGTCATATCAGTGGAACTCATTTTTTCCCACACTCTTCACTTATACGTATGTATCAAATACTACCATACTCATACTAATAGTTCCAGCGATATAAGTATTTCTACTAAGCTATTATATTAATTTTTATTTTATTTTTTCCTTGACACTTAAAATCTGTGGTAATAAAAACGCATATGTCTGAGAGTAACACCCTGGTGGAAACTTCTATCAGCTTCTTGGGCTCTTACTTCTTTCCATGTTGCACTGAATCCAATTTCAGAGTAAACCTTGGGGATCTATGTTTATCTTTGATGGCTACCTAGCGGGTTCCACTGGAAGGTCATCTTCGGAATGTTGGCGTCTTCTCTGCGGAGAGTGTGACCAATCCAATTCCACTTGCATCTAGTTATTTGCTATGGCACAACTCTGCTTATACTTATGTCATGAAACAAATGTCATCGGCATAGTCCAAGTCGCTCAGCTTCTGGTTACGTCTCCACTGTAGACCTTCTGGCGTTTCTGCACGTTTGCACGTTCTATCGAGGACCACTATAAAAATTATTGGCGGCAGTACACAGCATTGAAATTAAACTACAGGGTGAGCGCCGCGTCCTTATTTATGGCCTTTATAAGACTAATGATTTTCTCAGGAACCCTACAGCTCCGCAATGAATTACATAAAGTTGAAGGTACGCGAATACGCGTTCACGAAGTCTACAAAAAGCAGATACAACGGCGATCTCCACTCGTCAGTCTATTCCACAATAATATTGAAATGGTCTACGAAAGACCGATTATGTCTAAATAAGGTCTAAATCCATTATGTTCTCGCTATAGCTTTATGTTTAATGTTTTCGAAATTCTGGCCAAGATGATGAAAGCCAGGACTATGGAGTTGAGAAGCATTATACCCCGTCAGTTTTCTCACTGACTGAGATTGCCCTTTTTGAGGATTAATGAAACTCCCACATTAGAGGAGGCATCGTATACCCTATTAAGTATATATATACTTGATCAGCTCGACAAGACGAGTCCCTCTGTCTGTCCATCTGGATGTAAATTGGTACCTAGTTTAATTGCAGACAATTAGAGTATCAATATTGATTCACCACGCCTACTTTTTGAGATAGCCAACATACAATCCCATCGCCCACTTTTGTGTTTTAATAAGGTCAATATTAATATAGTATTCGATGTGGTGGTTTCTTATGAACGGCTGCTTCGCTTACATATGCAAGTGGTCGCGTCCCGCCCAATTTTTGCATTTGTATGAAAAACTTCTTCTGTTAAATCAATATCAACTTGAAATTCGATATGGTAGCTTCTTATGGATGGTCACATCACACACATATAATAGTGGACACGTACCGCCCAATTTTTAGGGTAGCTGTTTGCTGTTACTTATATATGGCTTCATTTTGAAGTGTAGCATTCCAATCCTTTTATATGAAGCTTGAGAGCACGCCATTTGGATTTGATACCAGGTAGGTCTATGTTTCCGCGAAGGGCGTTGCACTGTTTTTCTGGTACAATTGGAGCGTTTTCATGACGTCCAGCTTAAAAATATGCTATTACTGTGGTACTCTTCTGATGCCTTCTGGATGTAGGCAAAACTATCGTATGATTTTATTGTGATTACTGTACATTTCAGCACCTCGGTTGATATTGTTCTCGTAGAGTAGAGTGGAGAAAGTTGTAAAATTCGTACTTACTATCGCCTGAATCTGATTTGGTAGGGATATAGCATGTCATAATAATTATGTTCCGGAATTTGCTTCTCAGTTATGCGGTCGGCGGTCTGCGATAGATTTGCATTCGAACATTTCGCGTTTTATTATTTTTTTATTTTGGCTATTATGATGCCTACACCGTTTGCTCATCTGTAGATGAAATATTGACCTGAAAGAGCATACGATTCGCCTTTTCCGTGCCATCTAGTTTCATAAAGTCCAAGAAGTTAAGACTTAAAACGTCTTCTTGTACACTACGACAAGTTTTTAAGATTCAGAAAGACAGCTCACATTCATTATTTACATTAGGGTCTGTAGTTTAAAGCCAATTTTCGTCACCGAACTGTTATTGTTGTTGTAGCCGAGACTTAAGTATTTATTCCGTTTCTTGGGTGAGTAGTATTTTGTACGGTTTTACGCAACGTATTTTATAACTGAGCAGTGACATATTGAACTTGATTTAAGACAGTTTATTCTATCTGCTCGATTACAAATTGACGAGCACTTTTAGAAACTATTGTATAAGCTTGTTGCTAGTTGTCCACCTGTCTGCTGATCATATCATAGAATATATTGAATCATTCGGTTAAGTCTATTTACCAGTGAAATTTTTTTAAATCTACCTAGCAGTTCCAGAGATTTCGCGTGTATAAAAACACACAATAACGTGTATTCTCTAGGTCATACTTATACTTCCATATTACTATTAATAACTTAACTTCTATTTACTATTAATATTGCCAGGCACTTAACTTATTTTAAACCAAGAAATCGAAGAAAATTCAAATTTGACAACATACGGGATACGTATTCACTGGGAATAGAGTGAATTAAATACTTATTTATATGAATAAATCAAGAATTCTAAGCAAATCAGCATAAGATAACCAACAGGATACGAATTCAGTTTGAACAGAATGATAACTTTCAGTTAAACCAAGTTAACTGAAGGTTAAACCCATTCTCTTTTTTTTATGAAGCTTGTTACATATATTATTTATGTATTTTATATCAAGAAACCGAGCAAAATTCTTAAATGGAAATCTACGGTACTAGTCGGAACAAATGACATGAAATAAGCATCTTTACTGCAAGACTCTAATACTAATTATCAAAAAAAAATGTATATTTTAATACAAATTTTATTCAAAAACAAAAGAGCTTTCATTAAAAATTTAAACAAAATCAATGGCTTTTCAAATGAAAACATTATTTCCCATAATTATAACATTAATATGTACCTATGTACATATATTTTAGCTTCTATGTTACCCAACTGCAGATAAACAAGCATGTATGGATGGCACTCTTGCCGGATTTTCACGCTTGCAACTGTCGCTCGACGGTAGGCGGGCGGACAATAGACACTAATGCACATATATCACTTTCCCGACTACAATCTACGGCACATTTTCATTGCCTCCATAAATTATTTTCCACTCATTAGAGACCAGCTACTGCAGGCAGCAGTCATGGTTTTGCTTCACTCGACATATGCACTCTCGCTGCAAATTATCGCTTATGTGTGCTCCACTTCGGCATCCTCGTCCCTCTATGCAAGCGTGCAATGACCTAAAAATCAAGAAAAAATAATGTACTTAATAGAGGCGCACCACTAATGGCACCAATTATTCAGGAAAAACCTTAACGCCAACGAAATAAAGAAGAAATCAGTGAAATCATTAAAAAATAAAATCAGTACAAATTAAATTAAGAAAAAATGTAAGACGTCGGTAAAAGCGAAGCATCCATGCCCTTCATATCAGCGTTTTAAGTTTAAATTTTCTCTTTTACCCTGCACAAACATTTTTTTCAGCAAGCTATCGTATAAAAGTTTTGTTGAACTATCAAAATGTATGTAATACAGTGAAGGAAGTTTTGAGTTCATGACCCTTTAAAATATTCTGTCTGCATTGGAAAGAACACTCGTTTATAAAACTTATACTACAAAATTTTGTTTCTCTGCACTAGAAGAGAAATACAATTATGCAACACTTGATATGTATGTATATACTCCAAGTGGCATATCTTTACTACGATTCTTTGACACTAATTCCAAACTACAGGAAACTGCAATCAGTTTCTGGAATATTTTCTGTTTGGTGCCATTTTCAGGAGAGGATTTGCTTAAAATGGTACAAAAAAACAGTCGAAAGTGTGGGAGATAGTCGGAAACATTGGGCTCCCGCAACAGAATATGGGCTCCTTACAAAAATCTTGAGAATTGAGGCGAGAACATGGTATTCTAAGTAGTCACCAGATTTGTATATATTCTAGTGCCAACTATTGTTGATGGCATGTATATACCATGTATATACTACATTATCCTTCCCAGAATTGACCAATTGGCATATCTTCATTACAATTCTTTGAGACTAATTCCATACTTCAGGAAACCGCCATCAGTTTCTAGAATATCTGCTTTTTTGGAGAGGAATGGCTTAAAATGGCATAAAAAACCAGAGGAGAATATTGGTTATAGTCTCAAGCATTGGGCTCCCGTAACTGAGTAAGTATTCTTGAACAAAATCTTGGCAATTGAAACGGGAAGATGGTATTTCATTAAGTCATCAGTTTTGGATTTATATCAGTGCCAACTACTGCTGATTTCATTGAATGGATCACCTATTTTTTTTACATAGTCTTTCCCAGGATTGATCAACTTCACTATAACTTGTAAGGACTAAGGCAATACTACGTAAAACCAATTGTAAAGCAATTGTATGCTAAAAGAGTTCTGTTTTCATGTTATTTTCTTGAGAGGATTGGATGTAAAAAAAAGACCAAGAAAATAGAAAGAAACATTTTATTTTCCACTCTATTGAAATAAACCAGATGCTAGCAGAGATAGAAGCCAACCAAGCATAAAGATTGAATTCAAAACAAGTGCTTCACGGCGTATCATTAATATATCATGCATATCATCAACTTTTGATACGTTGATACTTTTTGTGCTGCTAACTCTACATGCATGATATATTACTCATACGCCGTTAATCACAGTGGCACTGGTAAGAAATAAATGATATTCAATCACTGACATTTGCAATATCGAGTAGCAACTGATATTAGTGAGTTTTCAGTCGCCGTGATTGAATCACATGTAGTTAAATATCGCTCAACTCTACAATGGACACATTATCTAAATGTGAGATAAATTGGTAGTGCCACAATATAAAAGCAAGAGAGGACGTACCTACGCACGCCTGGTACGGTAGTTACAATTAAATTTGTTTACCAACAATCTATATAGTGAAAATTCAGACAACAACTAAATCGGTGTTGGCTAACAATGACAATAGTAAAAAACAGACCACAACCGAATGTTGTTAAAAGAACAATTGGGCGTTGTTTACGCAATTTTAACAATTTACATTATTGTTTCTACCCATGTTTTTCTTTCAGTGAATTCTTCATTGTATTGGAAATTTAATTGTCGTCAATCACATTATGAGCTGAGTCATTTTAATGTAATCTAAAAAAAACGGAATCAAAACATCTGAAGCTCTATTTTCGTTCAAATAATCTAGTTTTATACTCTTCATCCGTAATGTAAGAGGCTTAAGTCTGTTCAAAAGTATGTAACACAAAAAAGAAGGCGTGGCAGGCCTCATAAACATGCAGACTATGAGAGATAGAGATTTCATATGTTGATATTTAGATTCTCTTTTACCCTTTTCAGATAAAGTGTATTACATGAACATGCCAAACCTACTTATAGAGTAACACCTATGTAAACCTGCTCCTTTTATACCATTCACACAGTGTGAAATGGTATTATCAGCTTGTCGCATTAAAGGAGCCATCATATACTCCATAAAGTATATATATTCTTGATCAGTACGGCGAGACGAATCGATCTAGCCATGTCCGCCTGTCTGTCCGTCTGCATGGTGTTGCGCATTTTTTGGGGACCAATTTTTATGCTATCCAGTTGAAATTTCGCCCATACACTTCTTTTTATTGTAGTTTAATAGAGTATCAAGATTTATCTGCCACGCCCACTATTTGGGGTAGCTCCCATACAAACCTACTGCCCACTTTTGACTTTTCGTAAGAAAACTTCTTATTAGGTTGAAATGCAATGTGGTGCCTTTTTATGGTCAGTCGCTTAACATACATAGACTAACGGGCGTGGCCCGCCCACTATTTGGGGTAGCTCCCATACAAACCTATGGTCCACTCTTGAGTTTTTGTTGAGAAAAACTTTTTTATTAAAGTCAATATTAGGTTGAAATGCGATATTTAAGAGACAGCCACTAAACATACATAGACAATTGGGCGTGGCCCGCCCACTTTTTGAAGTAGCCCCCATACATAACCACCGTGCAATTTTGTGTTTTTTATGAAAAAATCCTTCATTTAGATCAATATTAGCTTGCAATTTGATTTTGTGGATTTTAGGGGACAACCGCTTCATATACATATACAAAGGGGCGTGTCCCGCCCACTTTTGTTAACAAAAGTTAACGTTTTTTCTTGTTTAAGCTTTTTTAAGCAAATTTGGTGTATATTATGTCAAGCCTAAGAAAATATGCCGCATATTTTCAATTCAGACCAATAGAATTGGTAACCCAAATTCAAGCTTGCACCGACCCGCCTCCCCCCTCCCCCTTTAAAGTTGTGTATAAATTTTTATTGTCAATTAATCGTATAATATTGCAAATTTCACGCTATTAACGTCAATGCTCATAAAATAATACACATATGCCCAGATCAGACCACTATAAGGAGTAGCTTTATACAAACCGGCCCCATTTAGATTTACAAGTTTGTAACGCACTAAAGAAGTCATCGTAGATCCCATAAAGTATATACATTCTTGATCGGGTTACAACACTTCTGTTATATCTATGTATTTTCAATGCGTTACAAACTTTCCAACAATCTGATTATAGCCATTTGCATTCTACATAGCTATATATATATATTTATATATATATATATATATACATATATATATGAAGTGAACAAAAAGAAAATAATAATGATTGAGTACATATTTTGGTTTGAGCTACCGCAATCAGCAAAAGCTCGCTCGGTCGTTAAGTTCGATGCTACTCTACAATACTAATGCACTTCAAGTGCAACTGGAAACTCACACAGATACTCACTCACAGAAACACACACACACACATTCAGATAAAAATGGAGTAAAGCTGCTTAAATGCTCGCATTGCAATCGTTAAACAAAAAGAAAAACAAATGAAAAGAAAAATAGTGAAAACGAAAGCGAAACGAAATCATTTCGTTTCTCAGTTGCATTCTACATTTCTTTACGATACCTTGCTTCCTTTGCCGCTCACTCACCGCTGCCACTGCACGGTCACCTCTGCACATCGAAATATAGACAAAAGTTCAAATTATTTTCTCTGTGTGGCAGCCAAAGGAGGTCCATCGAAATGACTCTAAGCCGCTCAAGCGTAAGCCTTCTAGCGCTGTTGCGTAGGAAGCTGCAGTGAGGTGAAGTAATGGCGTGGAGAATGGGTTTGGTTTTGGGTTTGGGTTTGGGTTTGAAGAAGTATTGCAGGAAATGGATTTCACTTTTTGCGGTTTTGGCTTATATGTGCGCTTAATTGTTGTTAAGTAGTGAAAATAAAATGCATTCAGTCACAAATTCACACACACACACACACAGACACACAGAAGTGCAAAGGCATACATAAGTGCAAGAGTGCGATAGAATGATACAGTGTGTGAATAATTCAATGAGAGTGAAGAAAGTCGATAAAAATTCTCCAAAGCTAGTGAAAATGAAAGAAATACCAAAAAAACAAAAAAAAAATCTATACAAGGTCTCTTGCTTTGGCCTGTTTAATGCTTCTCATTTTCATTGTACCATCTACAGTCCCACTCAACTTCCATGAGTATCATAAAGATGCAGGGGCTCTGGAGGCATTGGAACATTTGCATTAAACAGTGACGTACTGAGCACCGGCAACGTTAAGTTTTTGCAGGTGCATCTGACGTTTCCATTGATTTGATTTTTTTAGCGTAAATGTACTCAGAACATTTTGACGTACGAGTAATATTTGTTCGAAAATTTTTCATAATTTTCGACGTGGACTACTCTTATCTATGGATGAATGCATCGGTAAATGATCAAACACCATCCTTAAGCACCGTAAAAAACTTGTACAATGAGTTCAGTCGTGGTCGACGCTCTCTCCAAGATGAATTTCGTGAAGGTCGTCCAAAATCGGTTGTTGTGCCAGAGAACATCAAGTGAACTGATAAAGCATGACCGTTGTGTGACATATTGTGAGTTAGAGACGTTCTTGGCCATTAGTATGAGAAGCCGCAATAATATTTTGCATGCTCATTTGGCCCTGAAGAAGATCTGTTCACGTTGGATCCCGCATAATCTTACAAAAATTGGTTCAAGCCAATTGGTGCAAGGAAATGTTCAAAAAATATGACCGAGATGCATCAAACGCCGTGTATAACAACTACGCAGGCAATGTATCATGTATCTATGCGTATGAGCCCGAAATAACACAACATTCGACGCTTTGGGTATTCCAAGAGGAGTCCAGCAAAAATTTGGTCCCATGCAAAGCACTTCGAAGCAAATGGTTGCATGTTTCTGCGGCATAAATGGTGATGTGGTACAGTGGCGTTAGAGCAACGTAAGACGGTCAATTCTGTATGGTATACAACCATTTGTGTGACACAAGTCTTCGAACAATTAAGGAAAACGATCCACCGAAAGGGAAACATTTTGCATCACGACAGTATGAGCTCTCACGCATTATGTTACACGAAAGAGTTTTTCAGCACACAAAACATCGAATTAATGGGTCATCAGCCAATGGTACAGTCCTGATTTGGCACCCAATAACTTCTTTTTGTTCCCGTACATCAAACAAAATTTACGTAGGCATCGATTTTCCACGCCAGAAGAAGCAGTTGACGTTCAAAATGTATGTTTCGGAGCTACCACATTCGGAGTTCAAAAATTCGTTCATCACAGAGAATATTTTTAAAACCAAAATATACTGTTTGAATGCTATAAAAAGTTGACTGTCACAAAAAGTTGGTGCACGTTTGTTCATATATGAACCTCCTAAAGCTTTTTTGTCTTCACCCGTTTCTTCAAATTGGTAACAAACTAAACTAGTTTGTAGCAAATAAATAAAAATGTCTCTATACCTTCACAAGGACCCTGCGTGAAACTCTAGAAACGATCGTCCTCGTTACTTATCAACAATGGATTTTCTAAAACATTTTAAAGATTCAAAGTTTTGTTTTTCTAAATGAAAATCGAATTTAAAAATATTTACAAAATTGTCGAAAGATGCAGGAAAACTGAGACAAACCCCACTCGGTACGCCACTGGCTCAAAGTTAATGCGCTACCGTCTTGACTTAATTTCGTTTTCGTTTATTTGTTCGCTCTTTTCGGCTCAGTTCTTGCCTCAGTTCGTTGCATGACTGACTGCATATAAATTTATTTCACTCATTTGTTGCTGCTATTATTACGCTTTATTGTTGTTGTTGCTTTTGCTGTTGCCACACAGCCTCCGTGGCATACTTCTACTTACTGCCGCCATTTTTCGATGACAGCTTAAAGCTGCATCAGCATCGTTGGCCCTGTTCATCATCGACGCCTACAATGACGTCAAAAAGGAAACAAACTGCGCACATAGAATAATACACAGGAGCGCACATCGGTACTGAATGGTTACAATTTCCCCTTCTTCCATACCTTTCAGAAGCTAAACTAAAACTTAGTTAAATAAGGAAATGTTCAGGTTATACAGATTCATTAAAGCCAAAGTTCGTTTTATTACAGCATATGAAAATTATAAACATATATAACTCTTATGAAGATTCAATGAATCGAACGACGTCTATGTTCTTCAGTATGTAAATTCTTGCGTCAGCTGTGATGACCCCTATGACAGGTCTAATACTTCTTTTGCTAAATCGAAGCAATTTTCTTGTCATTTTACTTACATTGGTTAAAATACTCGAGAGATGTTGCACTTTATTATTATTCGAGACCGCCTGGCATCAGCCTTCTTCCCTGGACTAACTTACTATCAAATAAAATACTTTATGTGGTAAAAACTAAATGCAAAAACAGGTTTGTATTGGGCTACCCCTTAAACTGGTCTGATCTGGGTCTTTATGGAATATTGTGTTTGGATTAACTTAAAAATGTGCCGTATTTGTTATCTAGTTAAGAACAAAAATTTACGTAAGACACGCAATATTTACTTCATTCTGCACAATATAAAAACTCAGTTTCATACTCAATAAAAAGAATCTTCCGAAAAGTTCAGCACTAATTTTACATGAAATATGTGATCGAAATTTGATAATAATACTTGGAAAATCACTAAAAGTGAGCGGGACATGCCAATTGATGTTTATGTGAAGCGTCCGCCCGTAAAAAGCGCTCATATTAAATTTCACGTCGATATTGATTGCAATAAAGAAGTTTTCTAAACAAAAAGGTAAAAGTGGGCGAGTGGTTTGCATGGGAACTACCCCAATAAGTTGGTGGATCACACTCATTGACATATATGAGTGTGATCCACCGTTTCATAAGAAGCCACCATGTCAACTTTTAAAGTGATATTGAGCGCAATAAAAAAAATGTTGGAGCTACTCTTTTAAACTGCACTAAAAAGAAATCCATGTGCCGACTTACAACTGGATATCTTAAAAATTAGTCCCCAAGAAATGCACAACATATACGGCCACAGATGCGGGTGTCTTCGGACGCAACACCAGGATCTCTATTGCCATGGGTGCCTGGCCCACGGTTTTTTAATCTGAGGTCCACGCCATTGAGGTCTGTGCCAGACATTTTTTGGGTAAAAGTTCTTAAGGAGCCAAAATAACCATCCTTTCAGATAGCCAAGCGGCTATTAAAGCCCTAACCTCTTGAAATTTCTCCTCTTCCATGCTGCGATATCCTCCAACAACTGTCAATCGGCCGCAAAGTCGCGATTTGTTGGGTACCTGACCATAAGAGCATCGCGGGCAACGAAAGTGCTGATGAATCCAGGACTGGTTCAGCAACTTCCTTTATAGGTCTGAAACCTTTTCGTGGACTTAGCTGGGCTAAGTCTAAATATATTATAGTAGATCGTTCTAAAAGCACTGTCTCCCGGTATTGGATACAATATACTGGTCTACGTCCTATATACCCAAAACCCAACACACACCACAATAGGTCTGACCTGAGGTTGCTTGTGGGCTACCTAACTGGCCATCATCTACTGAGATATCACCTAAGTAAACTAGGTCTCTCCTCAGAAAAAGAGTGCAGACTCTGTCTAGAGGATGACGAAACTAGTTTGCATCTGCTTTGCGATTGTCTAAGGTAATTCTCCGTTTCATTAATGAGACGGAGAAGATCCTAGATAAATTAACTTAACCATATCCGCGCTTGTCGCAGTGCCTGTTCCGATAGGATGACCCTCCGACGTTCTAGCTCTGACACTGAGTCCTAGTTAGCGTTGTAGACTGATTGAGCCTGATTCGCAGTGACCACTTGCGGCTCTGGCTCAGATACTAGATCACGCACTTTTTATGGTTAATGCACAACAACATCCAGACAGACAGATGTGGACATAGCTACATCAACTCGTCTTGACGAGCTGAACAAGAATATATATATATACTTTCTGGGTTCTACTATGCCTGCTTTAAAATTTAAATCGTATTGCAATTATAAAGGGTGTCCTAAAATTTACACAATATTTGATTTTAGTGTCATTTGAACGGTAAATTATTGAAAACAAAAAAGATATCGTGATAGCTTACAATTTTTTAGAGTTATTAAAAATGGAGCAATGCATATTTTAAAAATAATGCTAATTTGTTTGCTTCGTTAATCGTCAAAATTGTCACATTGGGGGTTCAGGAAATCCATGGGTGACTGTCGAGACACAAATGCATCCACAACGAGTCATCTGCTTGGTGCGTATTTTGGGCTGAAGACATCTTTGGATAATTATTCTTAAAAAATACGGCTAGTCAGCAGTTTGATTTTTAAAAGAGGTATAGAACAACGATTTAAGAATCCCCACAGAGAGTGTTCCAAAGAAGGTCAGATCACACGATCTTGCGAGCCAGGCAATGATTTCGTTTTCGGAGATTATGTTGTCATGAAGTCGATGGTTGCTGCAGAAGTCCAGATGTAAGTGTGATGTACTAGTATATGATTTATATCGCACCAAATGCGACAATTTTGCGTATTGATAAAGCTATTGAGGCAGAAGTGAGCTTCATTGCTGAACAAAATATTGGTGGAAAAAAGTGAATTAACTTCCAACCGTTCAAGCGCTCAATCACGAAACTCTGTAATTGAAATCTTTGCATGATGATTTGTCAAACAAATACTTTAGTCTACAGCCATATAGCTATATATCAAGTTAGAAATGACTTATCCGACTGCGAACTTACTAGAAGTTACTAGAATTTAACATTTCTTGAACTCACTTGTAGTGACTTGAAAGATAGTCTCGGTGATGTGAGTGAAGAACATAATGAGATGTTTCACTAGAAAATGAAATCCATATGCGGAGCAATTAGTTACACCCTCCAAGGAGCAGTGTCATGGATATAGCAAAATAGTGGAATTTTATTACTATTTTTAAAAAATCATAACTTTAAAATCTACACATAGTAAATTATACAAACCTAAACCATTTCTAAGTTTCCCATTTTTCCCTATTTTACAATAAAAGTAAATTTCGATAGTTTTGAAAAATTTTAGCTTAAAACTTTCAAACTACTCAATCGATTTTAATTGTTGTGTATTTCACTAACCACATTTTGACAATAGTAACAGTCAGTTAAGTAATGTCTAACTTGAGATATATTTAGGTAAAATTATGCAGACCAAAATCTATAAATCTATTTACAATTTGTAAACTAGTGTTATGAACGAAAAAAAGCTATCAGCGTTTCGATTAACGATAAACTTTTTAAGTGTTGCCACATTAAAAACCTTACGTCTCTATCAAATTATCAGTAAGAAATTCGCTATTGCGCACACACTCGTTTGGCAAATACCTCTCAAATAAATTCTATTCTTTTTTTCACTTGGTTCCTTAAAAATGTTGAAAACGAACCAAAGAAGTTCCAACAAGTTGTAACTTGTAGTGACTTGGTTCGATACGACCAATGGACCAAACCAAATGAAAAGACAAAAGAAATGGTGCAAGGCATTATAATTATAAATTGAAATCTTCATAACCGTTTGGTTGTTTATATATGCGCAAACTGTTTGCTTTGGTTTGTTTGGTCAAACGAAATCATACTAAAACGACGCCATGCTTGTTTTTAAACACATTGTTTGACTTTTCGAATGCTTTTTTGCAATGCTGTATTATATATAGTCCTCGAGTTGCATCCGTATATAGTCCTCGAAAAATATTTTTAATTTTAGAATTTGCCCAACGAATTGTCAGTTTTGAAGGTTATTATATTCTATAGTAAGCACTTTTACAGTAACCCTCGTACTCAATAGTTTAACGCTTTCGCCTCTGTCCATTCATAAGTGGTGCTCCTGTGGCCACAGTCAATGCACTCTTCAATTGTTGTCGTAAGCCATAGAACGACTGGATTATCTATTATTGAAAGCACACCTGAAGACACCTGTTTAGAATTCTATTGAGGGATTATTTAGAATTTTCATGCCACTTCGCAGCATTGCTGCAATCCGCCACTGCGCCAAAAAACCAACAACAATAGAAGTAGAACTCAAGTGTCCACAAAGGCACAGCAGTACTCACCCATATTCATGATGCTGATGCGATGCTCGTGTTCATGCATACAACTGCAAATGTATTCGAAAAATCCTATACATCCAACCGCCCACAAACTGGTAGTATTATAATAGCATAGCTCTAGCCTGTTTATTATGTATGCACTCCATCTCCTCTGCTCTCAGTCACCTCCAGATACAATACGTTTAACTTTGCGCGTGCTATCGAACTACAGCGGCAATGACTGCTGCTCCGTCGGCTATGGCGCTCCCTTACTGTTGACTTTATGTTGTTGTTCCTGCTGCTGCTGCTGCTGATGCTGATGCTACAGCTGAGCTCCACTTGATCTTTGACCCAATTTTTATTGCATTGTTTGAGTGGGAATGAAAAATCTCTTCACTCTACTCAACTCAGCGCTCAACGTTGAACGCTCTACTCGTACTCTTGATTCTAGACTATTACTACTCGTATGTATTGCAACGTAGATACGACTGATTCATGGTGCAGTTCAACTCAGTTCGACTCTCTACGCGCTGCAAACTGTGAGTACTTTGCTTCAATTTAATTTTCTGCTCGACTCAACTTGCTTCAATTCCAGCTTAAAAATGATTTTATTAATCCCGAAAAATCGTTTATTTTCTTCTTCTTCTTTGCACCCTTCTGTTCCACAATAGCTACTTGTTGATAGGGTACATCGGTTTTATTAAACTAGAATACAAGTTGGAGACCCTATCATTTTACTTAAGGTCTATAAATGCACGAATTCTTAAGTAAGATTTTAAATATCTTTATTTAAAATATTACTGTGAATGGTATTATAATTTTGTCACGTAATTCGGAGTGCCTTAAATTATAACTCAGAACCACTTTAAATTTAAGTCTGCAAGTAAGAAAGTTGCGTTGTACATTGTGCACCTTAGTAATACTAAGTGTTGTAAGGAGCCAGTTGATATTTTCATTGGAAAATTTGAAATTTTTTAATACAAATTTACACACAACGTTGTGATGCACTAGCACTATTTGTGTTGCTTACATTGACATGAAAAATTCTTCACGCCCAACAAATGAAATTAACAGGTGAACATTTTCCTGTGATGATTTACTACGACTTTCGACGGGTATTATTTTAACCAGAGTGCATCAAACAGTCCACTTCGACTATTTGTGACTGGTAATTTTTTTATTTACGGAATTCAAACGAGTTTGCCATTTGCTTAAATACAAATCTCGAGAAGAAGAAAATAACGCTACTGTGGTGAACTGATAACTGACACGACCATCATGAGATGGATTAGAGGCATTAGTGTGACCAGCACACATTCGATAGTACATGAACTTTTTCACTTTGAATACCGCATAATTTGATAATCTCCCAACGGCTCGTATCGCTTGGTGCAGAGAAATGTTGTTGAAGTACATGCACACTTATGTTGCTTATGGTAAAAAAATGTCTCCATACCAACTTTCACACCAAGTTTGTCGCATACATCTAGCTACGCAGACAAACAGGCAGAGAAATGTGTATGGCTAGAACAGCTCGTCAAGCAGACAGAGAAATGTATATGGCTAGAACAACTCGTCAAGCTGATCAGAAATATGTATACTAAATGAGGTTCTCGATGGTTATTTTATGGCTTGGCAATCATTGTGACTAAAATATAATACTTTTACACCAAATTATAATATTATTTTACAAAAGTGGGACTTTAGCTACCCAGAAGCCCCAAAACCGCTTACGGGGTTGCCTATTTTTTTCGAATACACTGGCTATGTCGTAACTGTTCCATTAGAGCAACGAAGAGCGGTCATTTCTGAATAGTACACAACTCTCCCTTTTCCAGAAGCTTTCGAAAAATTGAGAAAACCAACCGCCGACGATAGACCACCACACAAAGTCGATTCATACAACAGAGGAAAAACATGTTAACATTTTCTAAAACTATTTCAAATTTTGTAAAATAAATACTTAAATTGTGTACATTTTATTTAGCGACCTATATTATGAAATTAAGAAATAATTGAAACATTTTTCTCAATGTGAATATAGAAGAATAACAACAACTTTTTGTTACAAAACTTGTTAAAGGCGCAAAGACACGTATTTCGAACTCAGCTACGAGATCTCATCAGTTTAATCTTACAAACAATCATAATGTTTTTTAACGTTACTATTTATATTTCGAGAATAGCAAATAATAACAAACATTTTAAATGAAAATGGCTTTATTGTTTTTCAAAATATTCCCCTTGATGATCAATACACTTTTGCATTCGTTCAAACCATTTGTCATAGCAGTTTTTCCATTCCTCTTAAGACACCTCCAAAACAAGGTTTTTGAACGCTTCAACTGATTCTCCGGCGCTCGTAAATCGTTGACCACGCAGTTTACCTTTGATGCTCGGGAACAAGAAGAAGTCATTGGGTACCAAATCAGGACTGTACGGAGGATGAGTCATTAATTCGATGTTTTGACTGCTCCAAATTGCACTTGTTTGACGAGATGTTTTCGTATTACAACACATTTCATAGACCCTTTTCAAATTACAAAATTACCTTTTTAATTACAAAAAAAAAATTAATTTTTTTTTATTAATGCAGTTTTTATTTCGTTAAAGCTTATAATTCGCAATCAGTTTATGATATCAACATTAAAAGAACCTTTTTTGTTTTATAGTCGGCCAGTTGCATGATGGACATTGTGCGAAACCCGTAGCCCATAGGGTAAAATGTGCATTAATACGCTAAGTTCTATCAAATGTGATAGTTTTACTCACAGTTTTTGAATACAATGGTGTGGTGCATCATGAGTTCAATAAGTAGTATTATTTGCGTGAAGCATTATGCACAACAATTTTGTACTCTTTGCATCACTACAATCATTGATTGTTCGTGATTTTTTGGCCAAAAACAATACCGTAATCATGCCTCGGCCAGCGTATACACTGTAAAGACCCATGAAAGGAAGGCCTTTTACCACGATTGAGGAGATAAACGCCGCCGCATTGCTGGAAAAGTTCAAACCCATACCAAAAAGCGGTTATCAGAAGTGCTTTGAGGAATGGAAAAAGCGCTGGCACAAGTAAGTCTATTATATCTGAGGACGAAATCGATGAATAAATAAATATTTTTTGAGAAAAATAAAAAGTAACTTTTTTTTATACACATCTTATATTTGATATCAGACGAGTCAATCTAGCCATGTCCCTCTGTCTGTCTGTACCAGTCTGTTTGTAATATTAGTTTGAAAATCCGTATGGAGACTTTTTATAGCGAGAAGCAACTAAAGTTCCAAAATGAACGCGATTTAGCCATTGATTTGCGATTTTAACTTGGGTTTAACCGTATTAAATATTGTTAAATCCAAGTATCCCTTCAAAATTGTAAAACTGAAGTAGACACCAGCGTTGCCGAGGCAAATGGACGTATGAGAAGATTATTAATGCTTCGAGTTCAAAGTTTTTTCTTCTTTTTATTTTTAATTAATTTTAATTTTTCATCAATTCTAATAAAATATTCCACAGATATGCAGATGGCACCACTAAAGAATATAATCTATGGTCCATAGTATAAGGAGCGCTAAACAATCTATAGTCTATCTCGAAGAGACGAGCACTGTAACTTTCTTTCTTGTTTTTTTTTTTTTTACTCTGCCATCGCATAAAATCAACTTAGCTCACCTTACAATTGTAGGGTATTTTATATTCGAATGCTATTCATACTTGACTTACGTATTTTCTTATATAGATATTTTTTGCAATTTTACTTAATCTTGAGCGCATTTCTTCTTCAGCTCTTTGGTTAAAAGTATTTTGTATTGTTAAATAGTATGAAGGAGCACAGTATGTCAGACAATGCATTGCCCCTTCGCCTTTTTGGTTGTCTGTTGAGAGTGTTTATCTTGAGCTTTTGTATTTTACAAGTTGGCATTGTTGTCATTGCTGCTGCTGTTGTTGCTGTTGTTGTAGTGGCAATTGCAAATGGCTCTTGTCAGTATGAAGTATCAACAACAGAACCAGCAGCAACAACACAAAGTTTCGCGCATTCTTTAATTAAGCGCATTAATGTCAAAATGCTTATGAGCTGAAAATCTGTTTTCGCTGCTGATGGCATCGTAGCAGCATCAACAGCTGAGGATAAATGCAAACACAGATACACAATGTAACTGCATGGAGATACACAAAGATACAGCATTAACCCATTAACGTATAAGTATGATATACTCGTATCATACGTAAATGGCGTAATTTTTGAAAATTCCACAAAAAATGTTTAAATAAATCATTATAGACCTGAAGTTGCCATCTTCAAGTCAGACGCCCTCTCTGACGCCGTCCACCAATCCAGTCAAGGTTTCCGTCGTAAACCTTTAGTTCTGGAGCTTCGGATGAGGTGACCAGCCCAGTGTAGCCACTGGAATTTCGTGGTTCATGCAGTTCCAAACTCGACGCCAACTATAAGGGAACCAAAAATCCTACAATCTTTCTCTCGAATACTTCTAAAGACGCTGTATCCGTTGATGTCAAGGTCCATGCTTCTGCGTCATACCGCACTACCGGTATTAGCAGTATCTTATAGATTTTTATCTTCGTACTTGGAGAGAGAGCTCTACTGCTAATTTGCTTGCTAGCGATTAGCAAGCGTGATTCTTCTCTAGCCTGATCTCTAGCATTACGTTGTTATCGCTGGTAATTTCTGTTCCCAGATAGACAAAGTTTTCTAGAACATGGAAGTTGAGACCCTCCATACTCACAGGCCGTCCAAGATGCGCTGATGGTGTGCGAGTATACACCAAGTACTTCATCTTGTCCTCGTTCACCACTACGCTCATAAGACGTGACTGTTTCTCAATCTCCGAGAACGCCCTGCTAAATCGCTGTTCGATGTCAATGTCATCAGCATTCACGAGTAGCATCAGTTTCTTATGGAAGATTGTGCCCGACCATTCTACGTATGGTCATTGACGTAGAATGTACTCCATCAAGAGATTGAAGAAGTCGCACGATGAAGCATTATCCAGCCTGAAACCTCTATTGGTATCAAAAGACGACGCTTTGGGTGTCTGATAGCGTCATCATGCATAGGTCAACGATCTTTGCTGGTATCCCAAGTTTATAGTATATGGCATTGAAGAGCTTCGTTCTTATCGACGTATCGAAAGCGGGCTTATAATAGACATATATGTGGTGTGTGTTTGTCGTACTCAGGGGTCTTCTTCGGGATTTGTCGTAGAGTGAAAATTTGGTCACTGGTCGACCTCTTTCGTCTGAAGCCACACTGATACTAACCTATCAGCGCAACCATGTCTGGCTCCAGTTGTTGACACAGTACGCGGAACAGAAATTTGTAACCAATTGAAAGGAGACTTATTTCGCGGTAGTTCGTGCATACAGCGCGGTCTCCTTTCTTTGAGATAGGACAAAGAACACTGAGATTCCAATCGTTAGTCATGCATTCATAGGACCATATTTTGCAAAAGAGTTGGTCCCTACGCCTTACCAAATCTTCGCCACCGGTCTTGAATAACTCAGCTAGCAGCTCATCGGAGCCTACCGATTTGTTTTTCTTCAGCTGAAATAGAAATGCTAGAAATGCTGAAAGTAGATTAGATAAGTGACTTCTTCATAGTGTCAGTGATTCCTATGCATCTTCAACCAGAATTCCATTAATGTCCCTGCAGAAAGAAACTCCGGGCTTGAAACCTTCGGTTAAACGCTTGGCCTGTTGATAAAACTTTCGAGCTTCATTTCTATCACATAACTCACACCTTATTCCTTTTTTTTGCGTCTGAAATGGAGTTTCTTCTCTCTCCGTTTCTCACGATATCGATCTCTAACAGCAGGAGTTGCTTCCGACTGCACAGTTCTTTTGTAAGAGGCTTCAGTAGCTTGGTGACACTTCTCGTCATATCAAGAGTTCGTCTCAGACCTGGTGCACCCAATGACCTCTCCCCTTCCCATGGAGTGGGAGATATGTCTCCACTCCTCACCTATATCTTCAGAAGCCGAAAAGGCTTCGGCGGTCTGTTGAGATTACAGTTTGCCGTCGTCTGCGGTATGAATCCTGCGGTATGAATCCTGCTGAGCATGGTGCGTACCTTTTCTGCCACAAGGTATTGGTTCGAGTCGATGTTGGGACCTCGTACCGTTCGCAGATCCAACAAGCTCGGTGCTTGCCTTCCGTCGATCACAGTATGATCAATGATCAATTTGATGGAGTGTCTTTACGGTGTGGGCATCTGCTGCTACTGATTACCATGTTACCTGGTGTTGAAATCGCCAAGCACGATTTTTACATCGTAAAATTCATCTTTAGCCGCATCGTCCAATAAAATCACTTAGTATGGATAGGTTTCCGAAGAAGGAGAACATTAAAATAATTACCTCTTTTTTTTATCAGAGATAATTTCACATTTTTCGAACCTATTCAGATGAAAATGCGCCTCACTACTGAAGATGATTTGTTTCGAAAAATCGGGTTTTCACAATGATAACACGTTGTTCAATTGTGTAGCGCTTCATTTTTGATAATCGAAACAGCCGTAGAAGCCAGCTGTCAAATTGCAGAGTTGCTAACTGCACACAAAAAAAAATGGCGCCTAATTTGAGTCGTTCACCCTTCCGTCTTCTAGTACTTCCCCTTATACTTTTATGTGTGATATGCAGAGTGCGTCATTTCGTGGTCACCTATGAAAACTTTCCATAAAATTGACATTTGTTGGAATTTTGACACATATGAGAGCTCATCAGAAGAGTAATTTCAGTACATTATTAGCTATGGAGCTCTTTACGAGTAACTCCTAAATTGTAGGCGTGCACATGGTGGTTGAAAAGTGCCGTGTGCGAAGACTACACGCAAGTTAGTTCGCACTTTTTTCTGTATGGATATCTTACGGGGATGTCTTACTCACAAATTATTCCCATTAGACAAGCTAATACTCGCCAAAAGTCACCGCTTAATGTGGTGTATGCCCTAACAGAGTCATCGGGCCGTATTTCTTTGAAGACAATGCTAGAACCAAAGTTACGGTCAATGGTGATCACTATCGGGCCATGATTCATGACTATTTGAACCAATTCTCAAAGAAAATGATATGCACGATTACTGGATGGACGTTTGATATCGAAAATTAGCGATGATGATTGGCCGCCGCGGTCTCCAGATTTAACGGCTCCTCACTTGTTTTCTGTGGGCATATCTTAAGGAAAAAGTGTATGCGAATCGGCCAAAGACCCTACGTGTGGACATGAATGGGTTAAAGTTACAGATACACACACTTACAGATACAGATACGACAAACATAATTCGCTGCACTTTGTTGATCTTTAGTTTTAACTACTTTATAGCATCTTTTTTTTTTATTATTTCTTTCTTTCGATTTTTAAACCGTTTGGGTTTCTGCTCAGCTTTTTTACAACTTTTTTAACACGAAGTAAAAAATCCACAAGTATTTAGCAGTTGTAATCTAAGTCAGAGTACGAGTGGATTGTAGGTAGGTAGATACTTTTCTTATTATTATTGTTGTTGTTGTTGTTGCAGTTTTTGCTGTTGCTGTTGCTGCTGCTGCTGCTTCTGCTGTGCGTCAGTCAGTCAGTCAGTCTGTCTGCCTGTTTACCGCTGTCATTTTGTATATATTGACAGTTGTCAACAAGCAAGTTACATGCTCGTAATCTGTTTTTATTATGAATGCAATCTCTTCGCTGGAAAGATACTCGCATGAGTATCTACGCTTCACATTTGCTTGTTTGCACCCATTGATGCTGCAGCGTGAGAAATATGCAAAAATTAAGCACTGCAAAAAAATATATAAAATTAAATCAATACGAGACCTTTAAAAAGAACGAGTATAGCGCAAACAATGAACATGTACGAAACCTTGATACCCTTTATGCATTATATGAACCATAGATAATATTCTTTAGAGGTACAATCATGACATATGCGCGGTATTTCATTAGAATTGTTGAAATATTAAAATTATCTAAAAATAAAAGGAAAACATTTTCATACAAGGGGGTACAAGGTTGCAAGGGCTACCCCTTCAATTGGTCAGATCAGGGCCTATATGGAATATTTTGTAAGGTCTGATGTAATATATGCTAATTTTGCATTTCTAGTTTAATTTGGAAGAAAAAAAGAAAAATGACATACAGAAACTTAAAATTTGAGGTCTCGTTTGCATGGGGCTACTCCATATTTTATTACAATTTACATTAGATACAGCAAAATAGGACCACATCTAAATAAACTGAGAAATAAACTGAGATTATACATGCACGTGTGAATCCGATGATAATACAATACTACACTATTTAAATTTAAATTTAAAAAACCTCGGTACCACCGAAATTAACGCCGTTTCTTGTTATACTATGTGTGAAATGGTATTAACACACTGCAAGTTTGTAACGCATTGAAGAGTGCATCATATACCCCATAAAGTATACATATTCTTGATCAGTTCGACGAGAGGAGTCGAGTTTAATATAGTTTGAAGATTGACCCGCCACGCCCACTTTTTGGGGTAGCCCCTATTTAAACCACTATGTTTCACAACACAATTTAAAATTTAGTGTAAATGGTATTAGAGATTCGTCTAAACCGAAGTGAACGTTTGTTCTTGTTTTCATTTTTTTATTAACAGTTACAAATAGCCAGAAAGCATTCGTCTTAAAACTATTAAAAATCACACTGATTCCGAAATGTTGTACATATAACATACAAACAAATTTTTATACAAAATTCAGTAAAAACAGGACAAGAAGAAAAAAGAACATTAAATAAAATAACCGATCGTGTAGCAATGTGTGGATTCACCTTAACACGATCAAGTAAAAAACTAATTGCAAATTGGAGTACAGTGACACAAAAGAATATAATAACAAGTAGAAACGTTCAAACTTCGGTTAAGCCGAAGCTCTAATAACATTCACATGAAATTTTTTAACATAAATAAGGAGAGGGTTTGTATAGGGGTTGTACGCGTCCATTAGCATGTATGTGTGAAGCGATTATCCACAAGAACCCACCATATCAAATTTCAAGCTTATATTGACTTAACTAAAAAAACATTTTCATACAAATGCATAATAGAGAGCGGAGGGATTGTATGGGAGCTACTTCAAAAAGTGGCCGGGACACGCCCATTTGTATATGTATGACTACCACATCGAATTTGATATTGGTTTAAATCAATAAGTTTTTCATACAAAAGCACAAAAGTGTGCAGTGGTCTGTATCGGGGCTACTACAAAAAGTGGGAGGGTCACGCCTATCAGTATATTTATGTAAAGCAGCTGTCGATAAGAATCCACCATTTCAAATTTCAAGCTGATATTGACTCTAATAAATAATTTTTGCTTACAAAATGTAAAAATTGGGAGGGTGGTTTGTATAGGGGCTACCCTAAAAAGTGGACGTGGTATGTCAATTTGGAAACTCTATTTGACTATAATAAAAATTAGTTCATGTGCCGGGTTACTGTGTGTTATCTTACATGGCTAAATCGACTCGACTTGTCGAGCTGATCAAGAATAAATACTCGCCACTTGAATAGGACACCTCTTAATACTGTTTTCTGTCGTCCACTGTTCCCAAACCAGAGAGAATTAATGTATGTTTTATAAAACAATTTGAAATTTCATGTTAATTGTATTAGAGTTTCGTTTCAACCGAAGTTAACAGTGGAACATTTTTTTTTTTCAGCTGCTAAGTTCACAGCTTGAAACTTCGTGTGAATGGTAATTAAACTTCGGTAGCACTGAATGTCCAATTTTTTTGATTTTCAATATATAAATTTCAAATTCAATGACGTCGAGAACCGTCATATGCCAATATAAATGTAGTTGTATGTAATTTTATGTCTTAGAATTTGAACTTAATCAAATCTGTTGAAGTGTATAAGCATCTAGTTTTTAAACTTTAATATACAAACACACTCAACACCATATTCGTAAAAGTAAAGTCCATAGCTAATATGTATCTACACACATATTAAATAGTTTCCATTTAGCATATGCATCGACTCAACGGAAGTAAAAGAGATACATACCCGTATGCGTGCATATTGGAATTGCTGTGGGCTGCTCCGGGCTAAAGAAATGGGTTGATGGTTTTTAATTGAGCTGGTGCAGTGCGTGTGACTGACTCTGGTGTATTTCGTTTCGTTTGCATAATTTGTCCTCACCTTTGTCGAAATCAAATACATATTGCAATTGTGTTTGCACTTTGTTTATGTCGGAGCACGGCTTTATTTATATGCCGCACACATACACATAGATACACTCAACGAAAAATATGCAGTTTCAATTGCGAGAAAAACGAAAGTTGGAAAAACATAATTAACATGACACGCAAATATATTTCGCTCAACGTGCAACGGATCGATCATTTAGCATTTTTCATTTAAACGCATTGAAATTGTTCTTGCTGTTATTGCTGTTGGTATTCATCAAACTAATTGGGTCAAAGCGGACGGATACGCGAATTTTCCTGTGGGTATACGACTAACAACAACAACAAAAATAACAACATCGACAATAAAATCAGCAACGAAATCTCCAAACGTACTGAGCGCGACAACGAACGCCAACCCATATTGAATAATAAATGTATCTGAGTATCTGTATCTACAGCTATTGACAGTTAATTAAGCACGCTGAAGCTCAATATCAATGAAACAAAATAAATGAGAAAAAGTATCCACTTTCTGTCACGAGTTTGACTTGGCAACATTTTTTATGTGTTTTTCATGTGTAGTATCTATCTTTAAGTAAACTTTTTCATATCTAAACATCTGCACTACACTGTATGCCTGCATGGAATTTGATAATAGATACAAGTACATATTTAAAACGTTTGTTTGCGCTTGTTTGAAATGTCATTAAGTACAAACTACATATGTGAATTGAATTATACTTGACAAAACCAAAAAATATTTTAATTACTATGTGATTGGGACAGCATTGCATATCAACAGCTAAATAATAAATATACTGGCAGATACAAATGTATCGCATATTCAACGCACGCACACACACACACACACAGTAGCTATAGATACAAAGTATTGATATGTATACAAATGTAATACTTTTTAGCCTGAAATGCATTTTGGATGAGGCCAATTCTATGAAACATTTCAATTAAATATATATTGAAAATGCATTTGAGCACAAATTGCAAACAAAGGCAGAAGCCACCGTGCACAAATTCAGATACAGATGTAAATACCATACATACAAGTACATATACGAATATATGCAGATTTGCAAATGTTTGCGCTAGGCAGAGAGAGATTTAGAAAATTTAATTTTTACTAATGCATAATTCTCTACTACATATATTTAGTAGATAAACAACATCGTTTGACAAAGTAACAAAAAAAAAAAACACAGAAAAAAATAAATAGAAGATAAAAACACTGGCACAGATACTCGGAAAATAAAAATAAAAGCAAAAACTAAATACACAATGGCGTCGAAATAGAAAATAGAAAATACAAAACCAAAACCAAAACAACTACCGGAATTCGAATTTGATTAGATCAAAAATAAATAAACTAAAACAAAAGCATTTTATATTCGGTAAATCACAACTTTATATTTCTAATACTAAATAGTTCTTAGGTTTAAGCGAATTCACTAGCACGCTAGTGAATTCATCAGTCCCACTCTGCATTACCGAGGAGTAGTGAATTCACTTGCCCTTGGTAATGCAGCAGATAGACAGTTTAAAATAGAAACATAATAACTATCTTAATATTATGGAATAAAATTCACGTGCCGTCCGTTGCAAAACAAAATGTTTGCTTATTAAGTGAAACTTGATCGTTGCCTAATTCCATACTTAACTCCATACTTTATAGGAATGATCATACTGTAATTAGGGAAGCCGGTGTAGCTTTAGCTATAAAATTATTTAAAACATAAAGAGTTTCCAAATGTTAATACGCACTTAATTGAATACGTTGGAGTAGAAGTTATTAATGACAATTAAGATCTTTTGAATCTACTTCCCGGGGTCATCGGCTAAGTTTTTAAACAATTCATAAATTCTGTTGAATGACAAAAATCACCATATAAATTGGGTGGTTATTTCAACTGAATATACTGTGGAACTGCAGTAGAGCAAACTGTTGGGGCAACATTCTTTATGAAATGTCCTATATTGATAAATCTTCTATATTGTTCCCCAAAGACCCAACGTATATACCAGCCAGTTACAAAGCCAAACCCTCTGTACCTATTCATTTCAAACTTCCCTAACTTGATGACTCAACCACTAGACCTTAATGATCTTATATTAGTTTACCTTCCTGCAATTTTTCAAGTTAATAATGCACCTAATATAGTTAATAATACTTTTCTAGTTTACTCCAAGGCTAATTGGAAAATTTTCAAGGAATGCTAAGCTTCCAACAGAATAACAGAATGTATTCTACTCGGCAGGAAAAAGCCAATATTCTTGGAGTATATCTCCAAAAAAAAGCATAAACTTACAGAATCTCTTTCAGATAGCGAAACTCTTAACACAATATGAGCTTATATGAGTGAGCTTAATACATTTAATGTGTCATCTGTATCAACTGAAGATATTGAGAATGTTATACTTTTGCTCGACGTCGCACGGCTTCAACTCGTATGGCACCCAGTTTCCTTGCTTTTGAATTAATACCATGGCTATTAGACGTTTGCTGTTGTTAGACTGTTGAATCATTCACTCCAAAGGATTCTGACAACTCCTGAAGCGTTTGGCATTGGTCCACATAGAGCAATGATTCCAATTCTTCGTCTTCAAACTTTTTGGGTTTACCCGGCCGTTCCTTATCTTTGAGCTCAAAATCATCACTTTTAAAGCGACCAAACCACCTCCGAAACTATATTTCAGATAGTGCATGCACGCCGTAAACTTGCACTAAGATTCGATGACCCTCGGCCGAATTTTTCTTCATATTAAAGTAATAAAGAAGAACTCACCGCAAAATCACTTTATCTGGTACTTTACGAGGCAACATCTAGTATTGTTGTTTACGTTTCAAACAAATGACACAAGCTGCCAAAGAAATTGGAAACTCGAATATTGGTTCATATTCTAGTGACGGCATCTTGTGTGAAACGCTCATTATTAATTCAAGGTCCCAATGTTTTCCGCAAGGCTGGTTCTTCGCTGTTTCAATACCCTCCAACAGTTTTCAATCGGTTGCAAAGTCGTGATCTGTTAGGTACCTGATCATTTGGGTATCATAGGAAATTATATGCTGGACTACGGCAGGCTAAGCAACTAACTCATCATATATACCCTAAAACCAACGCAGTTTTCAACAAATCTGATCTAAGGCTGCGTATGGGCTACCTTGCTGAACACCATCTGAGATACCATCTAAATAAATAAGGTCTCTCCACAGAAAGAGAGTGCAGAACGTCTTCAAATTATTCAGCAGTATCAGCGTTCTTTGATAAATGTTTTTACTGCACTTCGAGCAACATCTGGTGTGCATCATCGACTTTTCGAGCATACTATTGCCAATACCATCCGCAAATGTGAGTCTCAGTGGAAGTTGTTGGATGATACGCGACCGGAGCTTAGTTTAAAGGCATACAAAATCCAACTCGTTCAAGTATTGAAGCCGCAAGACTTGAGTTCACGCTTTAATTTCAGCTAATTTGCTCTGCAACAGCTCAATGAAGATCCACTGTTTTCGCGCCGAATTGTGTTCATAATAAGGCACATTTAAGGCTCAATGCATACGTCATACGATGAACAAAATTGCCGCATTTGGGCCGATGAGCAACCCGAAGAGATTCTCGAACTACCGTAACATCGTATTTCTTTACAAACGTATTTCTTTAAAAATGAGACCGGACAGAACATAACCATCAATGGTGAGCACTACCGCACCAAATAAACGGACTTTTTGAAAAAAAAAACTTCTAAATAAATCACCCGTTATGTATATCGTACTTAATATACCCCTTTACCTTAAGGATACCGGGTATAAAAATGCATTTTGAGCAGCAGTTTACTCTGTTTCGAAATGAAGGCATTAATTGAACACAATTTAAAGAAATTTTATTTGCTACTAATTGCTTCCTGTGGTGCATTCCAATAAGAAATCCCAAAAAAGCAACTGCAAGGCAAGAACAACAAAATGCCCCATGCACTTTACTCTCCTCACAGAGCGCGCTGTCCAATTAGCCTATGTTATTTATTGTATATAGCTTCAACCGACCGCCCTCGGTCACGAACGACGTCAATGATGACAACGACGGCGACGCACAGTGGGTGAAACGGCTGATTTAGCAGCGATTAATTCAAATTTCAACTTAAATCTTGGCGCCAATATCGTTTCGTAATCGATTACTAATATATCCGATAGGCCAAAAACACTTTTCTCTCAATAATCGCGCAGCTGTGAAGATTCCAACACAACATACATATGTTCCACCAGCTGCTGCCAACCGCTTTCCCGCCAATTTTGACCATGTGCTAAAATTTGTATACAATTTGGTTTTATTACATTGCAAGAGCTATATAAATGCATAAATACCAATTATTTTTCAACACTGTCTACCGGAAAATCAACGTATTGGCCATCAGACCACCGCAAATTACCGGATCTTTTGGATTTTGCAGTTTATTTTGGAATACAACGACATCATCTGGATATTTCGGACAACTATGACCTAAGTTCAGACCATTCGCCAATTATAATTACATATGGCACTGCTCTTCTAGCACTATCAAATAAATATAAAATTGTCACATCTAGGACAGATATTTTAGCATTTCAAGATTGGATAGATGCGAAACTAAATACTAATATATCTCTCAAAACTGTGGAATCATTTACAAACATTATACATGAAGCAGGTCTGTTGTGTACTGCACCAGCCAAAAGTTCTACAGCGAATACTGTTTTTATATCAGCTGAGCTTAGGAACCTTATAAATAATAAGCGAAAGCTTCGGAAAAATTGGCAAACCAGATAAAACTAGGTACAATACAGCATCATTCCAACTTAAAAAACGCTTGCACGAAATAAGAAAGTCTGGATTCTAACACGAAAGACTATGAATACAGCCTTTGGAGAGCTATCAAATATTTAAAACGACCTGTTGCTATACGTAATCATAACGGAGAATGGTGTAAAACCGCTAAAGCTAAGGTTGAGGCATTTGCACAACATTTACACTCAACATTTCAACCAAATTCAAATCTTGCGCCTGAAGATACTGAAATAATAGAGTTTCTGGATGTACCTTGCCAAATGTGTATGCCAATTCGTTGAATTACTGTGTCTGAAATCAAAGAAGAATTCGCAAAACTGAATCAAAAAAGGCTATGATAAAATAGACAGAAGAGTTGCGAAAATGCTCTCTCAAAAGTGTATTAAATTTTTAGCACTAATTTACAATGCAATTTTGAGGCTGGATCACTTTCCTACACAATGGAAATGTGCGGAGGTGATAATGATTCCGAAACCAAACAAGCCTGAAAATATTCTCTCATCCTATCGTCCTATTAGCTTGCTGGTGACATTCTCCAAAGTTTTCGAAAGAATACTTATGAGTAGATTGTTACCAATTTTGGATGAATACAATATAATACCGGAACATCAGTTTGGGTTTAGGAGAGGTCATGAGACTCCGGAGTAATGTCATCGTATAGTGGATATAATTACAAATGAATTCGAGAAGAAACTTTATTCTGCGGCAGTATTTCTTGATATACAACAAGCAATTGACCGAGTCTGGCATCCAGGCATGTTATATAAAATTAAAAAACTGCTTCCTGCTCCATTTTTCCTCTTATTGAAATCGTATCTAAGCAATCGATACTTTTATGTTCAAATGGAAGGAAAAACATCGAAACTATATAGTATCCATGCTGGTGTCCCGCAGGGCAGTGTTCTGGGACCTGTCCTTTAGACAATATTCACTGCCGAACTTCCTGTTGTCAGTGAAGTTCAAGTAGCCACTTATGCTGATGATACAGCTATAATTGCATCTAAAGACACTGCGGCAGAAGTATATCAAGATATTGGTGGTCCTAAGCTCAAATGCTGGACGACCCGAACTTAATTTTACAGATAGTCAGGAAACAACAAAAAAAAAAGTTTTGGACATCGTTAAAGAAATTCCGTGCGTTGAGCTCATCGGCCAGTACTAGTTTGTACAATTCTGGCCAGCGAAGTTCATCTAAGATGATAACTTTATTAAGTTTGCCCAAGAGAATAAAATCACAGCAGAGGAAGCCTTAGCCTTATATATTGATGGTGGTTACACAAAGAAGGCGTAAAAACACGATGGAAGACTTGGCTCATACACTTTTTATTTCATCGGACCCATTCAATACGATGTTTTTTCTTAATGATATAGTTAGCCAATTCATATCAAAGTTTGTAAAGATTGCGTATAGATATTTCTTAAATATTTAAAAAAAATATATATATATATTTTATAAAAATTGGTAAATAAATGCCTTAGATTCGGGCGAAACCGGCCAGATATCGCGTAGAGCAGTTATATACGAAATTTAAAAAAATAATAAACAAAAAATTATTTCTATATTAACTTTGATTTGTGGTATATTCATCTACAAAACAAAATTATCCGTATAAAAATAACATCATTTTTGCAGAAGTTATTAATAAATCGCCGCTAAATCAGCCGTTTATCCCACTGTGCGACGTCGACAGTGACGAACGAAGTCGAATATCTTCGGCTGTTTAATGACTCCACTCCCCCACCCCCTGCTGTTATTGTTGTTTTAGTAGTTGCAGTTGTATTTCGTGTTGTTTATGTTGCTGTTGTTGTTGTTGTTGCTACGGCTGTCGTTGTTGTTATCATCATCGCTGATAAGAGTCCAATTTGTAAGCGGCAACATATGTTCACTCTAAGTGGTCATTCCCATTTTCCCCTGCTTAACGCCTCGCTGCCCCGCCTCGCTCTAGCGTTGTTGTTCAATCGAGTCGCATCGGTCGATCGTTACTTTAGTCCACTTATTTACTTAAGTCGATGATAGCACTACTTACTCTACGCTTATTGTCTCTTTCTCACCCCCGCTCATCGCACAGGCTCAACTGTTTTCATTTGGTCATGTGCACTTGAGTCAAGTTTGCTGATGTTTCTTAACCCATTTATGACCTATGGAAAAGATTTTGTCCTGTTATTGTAATATCGCAGAACAAGGAAAACCATTAACTGCTGTGGAACTGAAGCTTAAATACCCTTCACACCTAATTTTAAATAGTATAGCAGCAATACTTATTCCAACCAAACAAAAATTAAAAATATTTAGAAATCAAAATAGAAAACACATTCTTCATATTAAGAGGTATAGCACAATATCTATAATAAAACCGGAACTCGAATCGGAACTTGAACCGGAACCGTTAACCGAAATTAACCGATTCAAATTGAGAACCGAAACCAGAACCAGAACTGATACTTATATCAGTTTTTTTTAAAACCAACAAATTTTAGCGAAATAAAATGAATTGAATGAACCATACCGGAATCAAAATATTTTTACAGGTATAATTTCGGTTCTCCTATTTATTTATATACCATTCACACATAGTGTGAATGGTATTATCAGTTTGTCTGAAAGTTTGTAACGCATTAAAAGAGGCATCGTTGACCCCATAAAGTATACACATTCTTGATCAGCTCGACGAGACGAGTCGATCTAGCCATCTCCGTCTATCTGTATGTTGCGCATTTTTTTGGACCAATTTTTATGCTATCCAGTTGAAATTTTGCACGTACGCTTCTTTTTAGTACAGTTTAATAGAGTGTCAGGATTTACCCGTCACGCCCACTATTTGGCGTAGCTCCCATACAAACCTATTGGCCACTTTTGATTTTTTGTATAAAAACTTCTTTTTTAAAGTCAATATTAGGTTGAAATGCAATGTGGTGCCTTTTTATGCTCAGCCGCTTAATATACATAGACTAATGGGCGTGGCCCGCCCACTATTTGGGGTAGACCCCATACAAACCCACCGTGCAATTTTGTGTTTACTATGAAAAAATGCTTCATTTAAATCAATGTTAGCTTGAAATTTGATTTGGTGGATTTTAGTGTATAACCGCTTCATATACATATACAAATGGGCGTGTCCCGACCACTATTTGAAGTAATCCCATCTAAACCCACAGCTTACTTTTATATATTTGTATGGAAAACGTCAATATCAACTTGAAATTCGATATCGCGGCATCCTACACATCTACTACATCGCTTCATATATATCTACTAGTGGGCATGTATCGCCCATTTTTTGTTGTTGTCCCTATTTAAATGCCCACTTTTATGTTTTACAACACTATTTAAAATTTCGTGTGAATGGTATTAGTGCTACGGTTTAACCCAAGTTAACGATTTTTCTTGTTTCTAATAAACATATTTATTTATGCATATGCATGTAAAAAATGGTTAGAAAATTCTACAAGTTTCCCAGAACTTTTCGAATTGTCAAAAGTTACGCTCGCAGTTAAGCAAGTAAGCGTAGAGCGTTTGTTTTTAGGCATCAAGTTTATTATATATATTTCATAAAAAATTCTAGCTGTGAACATAGGATACGATTACGATTTCAGATCGATATCTTAAAAACTGAGGGACTAATTAGACTTATTTTAATATTGACCGGTACCGTATTGGTATACCGAAACTAAAATCCAAGAACCGTACCGAAACCGAATAACGAAATAAATTGGAACCTGTACTGAACCTTATACCGAAACAATTTTGGTACGTACTAAAACCGAAACTAAAACCTAAATATATTTCGGGTTTTTTCCCTGTTAAGAACCGTACCAAATTTCTAGTCTATAACTGCAATATTAAATTAATTGATTGTAATTTGTATATTTTAACCCAACTTTAATCCTCTAATACTAAAGCGGGGAGTGCAACTTTATATGGGGTCTAGCCCTTAGCAGAATTGACAAACTAACTACACAGACAAAAAAACTCAACAAAATCATCAAAATTACATTTTTTTTCATCAAAAAAGGGATAATATTATATGATATTTTGGAATATTTCAAAATCATCTCCTTTACAGGCATACTCGTACAGTTGTATTTGTTTGCGTAGTAGCAGATTTGTATGGGGCTACCCGTTAATGTTGGAATATTAATTTAATATATTTTATTTGAAAAGTCTCAAAATCCAAATTTAAAATCTCTTGTAGTTTCATAGATTCGTTGTTCATACAGATGGTCAGACGGACATGTCTATATCGACTCGACTTTTGATGCTGATCAATAATACATACCTATACTTTATGAGGTCTGCTACATCGTTCTCTGTCTGTTACATACACTTGCATAAACTTAATATACCATTTTACCATATGGGTACAGGGTATAAAAATTATATAAAATATGTCCAGCAACATTCAAAAAATGTTCCAAGTTTAAACTTTGATCAATATTTCTAACTTTGTCCCATTTCCTTGCTGGTCGGATTTTCAAAAAACCTGCTGTTGGTCTTCTCATCACGGAATTATGACAGATAGTACATTTCGTGGTTTTGAAACCGTATGACTGTCATCCATAGTAAATAGCGATATTTATCAGAAATTATACAACGCATAAAAGTATTTTTCAAACATTTTTCTTCGGATTCAGAAACCGAATAGGGAAGATAGTTACTATCTTTCTAAAAACTATAAATTTGAAAACTAGTCTAATAGTTACACTCAATAAGTTAATTTGCTTGAGTATATAATGGAAGATCACTTACACATCTTGAGCGGATTTCCATTAAATCTATAAGCAATTATTGTGCTCCTTTTCATAGTTTTGTATTGAATGTAACTTATTTCATTATTTGACTATGACATAGTTATAGTTTAAAGCTTATTATTGGACATTACCAAATCTGAATATGCATTTGTATCTCCACACAATATATTATTATATTTAGGCTTAAACTAAACTAAGCGTAATTTTTTAAAATAATCCAGAAGTCGTAAATGGGTTAAAATCAGTTGAAAAGTGAGTGAATACAACTAAACAGTACTGAACATAACTCAACTCAAACTCAATTTGCGGTCAATGGCCATCTACCGCGTGACCATGTCCCGCCAAGTCCCTAGTCACCCTGGTCTTTTAAGCATATTTACGCCGCTGCATGTTCGTTCGCTGACTCGTTTCATATTCTCAAGCCATATTTAATATTTACCTTTGCTATCATAACAATTTTTAATGCCTTCCGCGACGCTGTCCCTTCGGTTTTGTTCTCTTTCACACTTTTACAAACAGGTATGGTATGCCTACTTGTATCTGTTGCGGCGGCTTGAGGTTAATTAACCTGTGTTAATTTTTCTTAATAGCGAAAATGTAGATTATTTTATGTAAATATACGATAAAGTTTATCTGCTGTCGGTCGCCGTTTCTTCAATCCTCTGTTCATCTGACAACCTTTGACTTTGTTTTATGGTTCCGGGGCACACAAACGATCACCAGACGGACGGACCGGACCGGACAGCGCACGTCATCCACCTCGCTCTATCAGTCAGTCAAACGGAGCACGATCGACTGACTGACTGACTGACTGACTGACTGACTATACTATAAAGGCAGCTCCGCTCCGGTCGATGATAATGATTGCATTTAGAATACTGAATCATGATGAGTCAGTTTGTGTGGTCTCCGCTCACTAATCATCCTTTACTTTAAATACTTGCTCGCATTTAGCATTGAAATTTTTAATTGATAATACCTAAATAGTACATACATATTTGAGCTGCAGTTACTTAAGCGATAATGAACTGGCATGATTAATTACTTTCATCGGAGGAAAACCGTATTGAAACCATTTTCCGGCTTAGATAAATTAGTATGCTGCAAAGTAACATGTCCATATGTAGATAAACTGATTTTTGAATAGAATTTTTCATTAATTTACATTAGAAAAATACATAAATGAAATTTAAGTAATAAATAAAAACAGGTTTTGTCTTGGAATCTTTAGAATTGAAGTAAAATTCGACAAGTGAAAAAATTAATTTTACTAGTAGAACCAAAGCGTTAACAATTTTGATTGAGTTGAAAGTAGACTTTAGGATTGTTGAAATTACAACTATATATGTATATTTTTATACCCTGTAGGGTACATTCATTTGTGATATACAGACATATGGCAGTGCTATGCTACTAAAACGTTAAATGGCTGGCTCATCTCGTCTGGAGATCATCGGCAGTGTAGAAGTGACTTGGAATTAAAAGATATTACTCCTTTGGTTTTAGTTACAGGTTGGCATTGTCTTAATATTCCGTAGGGAAGTCCGCTAGTCCGAATCAAAAAGATTACGAAACAAAATTTCCGATTCTAAAGATTGCGCAGGTTTATTTCTTCTTCTTTTTTTATTATTCCGAAGCACGTGTGCTTATTTTAATTAGGGATATTTTTAAAAATGCCACTTGTCTCAAACATTTATGTGAACTAAGTAAAGTTACTGCACGCGATTTGAGATTAAAACCAAGACATCGAAGAGATCGTGGCACTCGAAAAGGTGGTGTAAAATCCATTTTTTTTTTTTTTGTATGTGTTATCTTATCATTTTAGGGTTGTGAAGTGTATTTGATATATATATTCATATAAACCACCTACCACGGAATAAAACCGAAATGTATTTCGGTTTCGGAATAATAATACAACAGCCATCAGAAAAAAACGGCTTGCATATTAATGTATATCGGACGTGCATATAAATTTTGTCTATTTTTTTTTTTTTTTTTTTTGTTACTTTGAAGAGAAATTGTTACTAAGTATTTTATTCAAATTATTGACCATTTTTCAGACAGCATACGGATGCCGCGTTGAACAATCGTCTTTTGAGGTGATCAAAGAATCGACCCGACCCGTTTGGCTTTTTTGTAAGATTGATTTATTGATTTCAAAACCATAAAAGGAGAGTATCAGGTACAATGTACAAAGATGATGCACTTACAGCACAAGAGGTCAGAAACCAAGATATTCAAGGTCGGCGTACCACAGGGCAGTGTTTTGGCACCAATCCTGTAAACCATCTTCACCGCGGACATGCTAATCATAAGTAACCACAACACACTCGTAGCAACCTACGCTGATGACACCGCCTTCCTTACATCATCTCATAGCAGTAAACACGGAAAAATCCACGCATGTAACATTCTCGCTTTGCCGTGGAAACTGCCCAACTATTACTCTCAACAATCAACAAATTCCTCACACAAGCGAGGTGAAATACCTCGGGCTAACGCTAGATAGAAGGCTTACTTGGAAGCCTCATATCAAAGCAAAAAAGGCACATCTCAACATAAAAGCTAGGAGGATGTAATGGTTGCTATGACCAAAATCCAGGCTAAAACAGAAAAACAAATTACTCCTATACAATAGCCTGCTCAAACCAATGTGGTTGTATGGCTTACAGCTGTGCGGCACCGCAGCATTAAACTCATGGAGGCATTCCAATCAAAAATCCTAAGGAGAATCACCCAGGCCTCATACTTCATCACTAATGAAGATATCAGAGAAATAACAAAAGTCCCTACTATTCTGAGCGTAACCATTCAATAAAACTAAATAAAACTAAAATTCCCTACCCACCAAGATATAAATTTAGTAACTAACCTAGCCTTAAATAACTCCTAACGAGCCAACGTATACTTCTAAAATTTAAATATTGCCTCATGTGAAAGATAGATTTTAATTAAATAAAGAACATAGTTAAAAAAAAACTTACAGCACAAGGCCATTTCAAAGTTCAATAAATCGAAATGTGCGAACTCGCCTAACTTTAAATGAAAAGCCAAAGTCGCATTTAGTGGTCAACCAAATGATATCACGATTGGAATGTAATGAGAGAGACAATAGAAGCAACGCATATAAACACAACTTAGAAATGTAAAATAATATATATAAACAAACATAAAAATATACTAAAAATTTTTGACTGCAAATGGTTTTCAACACAGCTTTATTGAATGAATACGAAAACTATTTGCGAATTATAAATCGCTACAAACGCAAGTTTAAATGCTATAACCTGCCACTTACAATCGTTACGTTTATGCGTTGACATATCAAAAAGTCGCTGCTTATGCTTACTCAGTACGTAAATATCACAAACTGATTAGAATAGACTTTGTGTGATTATAATTCGTTTACAGTTTTTGCATTCATATTTAATAAATGTATACTCGTAATAAAGCAGTGTTGAAATCTATTTGTAGACAAACACTGGTATTTTGTTAGTTTGCTTTTTTTAATTTCATGTTTAGTACGTATTTCTTAATGATAAGTATAGTATTTTAATATTATATTTCAATATACATACTGACTATAACTGACACAACTATTTGAGAAAATGTACTGAAGTCGCTTTTTGAATCTTAGTTGAAACAAGTGACCGGGGATGGCAAGAGTAATATACAGAAGGATCATAGTTGCCAGCGAGGAAACACATGTTAAACTGCATCTTCTCCCATGTTCCCTTATTTGCTGGTTTCTCTTTCCTTCCACCATTGCCACACTCCTCTACCCCCCCCCCGCCCTCTTGAGTAGAGATCAATATGGTTTATACGTGAAGGTAGAAAAAGTTATGTATCGTGTGCATCATGGTGGCTTCAATTTTTGTTACAACGAATCAATAAATAAACCTGACCAATCAATCAGTACTACCAATAAGATTATTAAGCTTAGTAAAAACGGTCTTGGCGAAAGAATAAAGACTTACTACTACAGTGCGCGTGCATTCCACATAGCTAGACACAGACAATGCCAACTTATCTCTTCAGGAATACATATATACGAGTTTGTAGAAACACAAGATTCCATAGTCATGTCTCTAGTTTAGAATAGGTTTTTTTTTTTTTTGTTAATTTGGTGTAAAGAGATATTAGCTAAATAATCCAATTGAACTGAAGTAATCATTGAGTTAGAATCAATACAACTGACCCAAGACACTTGAGGCAAATGGAATTCGTTAGTACAAATCGTTTGAACATAATGATTTGGAAATCATTTGTATAATTGCGGCATATTGATGAATAAATCATGGAATAAGCATGGAATAAATCCGGCACCGGAATTGTTAACCGAAATTAACCAATAGGGGGGGTAGGGAAGTGTTGCAATGGAGGAAGGAAAGAGGAACCAGCGAATAAGGGAACATGGGAGAAGATGCAGTTTAACATGTGTTTCCTCGCTGGCAACTATAATCCTTCTGTATATTACTCTTGCCATCCCCGGTCACTTGTTTCAACTAAGATTCATTTTAAAAAAGCGACTTCAGTACATTTTCTCAAATAGTTGTGTCAGTTATAGTCCGTATGTATATTGAAATATAATATTAAAATACTATACTTATCATTAAGAAATACGTACTAAACATGAAATTAAAAAAAGCAAACTAACAAAATACCAGTGTTTGTCTACAAATAGATTTCAACACTGCTTTATTACGAGTATACATTTATTAAATATGAATGCAAAAACTGTAAACGAATTATAATCACACAAAGTCTATTCTAATCAGTTTGTGATATTTACGTACTGAGTAAGCATAAGCAGCGACTTTTTGATATGTCAACGCATAAACGTAACGATTGTAAGTGGCAGGTTATAGCATTTAAACTTGCGTTTGTAGCGATTTATAATTCGCAAATAGTTTTCGTATTCATTCAATAAAGCTGTGTTGAAAACCATTTGCAGTCAAAAATTTTTAGTATATTTTTATTTTTGTTTATATATATTATTTTACATTTCTAATTTATGTTTTAATTTATTGCTCCTGTTGTTATTCTCAATATATTCTATTCTTGCTATCATTTGGTTGACCAGCAAACGAGATGTTGGCTTTCCAATTAAAGTTAGGCGAGTTCGCCTATTCAATTTGTTGAACTTTGAAATAGTCTTGCGTTGTAGTCGTCATTTTTGCTTAACACTCACAGAACGAATCAAACACATTTAGACTTGATATGAAATAAAAACGCACTCATGCGATAGCATGCCAATTATTTTACGAGCGCGAAATTGATTGAATGTTGCGTGTTTAAGTTTGTATGCTTTTCGCTATTATTTTGATAACTATCTTGCTCTTTATTTATTTGATGTAATCGGCGCGTTGTGGAATAGGAATACTAACAAAAACAAATTTAGTTGCATACATAGTGTACTCATATACAAATTTATGTAAATGGCAAAAGGAGGCATTGCAAATCCTTTAAAGTATATATATATATATATATATATATATATATATATATATATATATATATATTCATGATCAGGTTCGGAAGGCGAGTCGATATCGACATGCCCGTCCGTCCGTTTGAATGAACAGATCTCGGAGACTATATCACATAGAGACTTCAAATTTAATAATTTAGACTCTCGTTTTTACTCTTAAGATAACTATTCTTGAATAAATTTTAAGGAGTAGCTCTCATACAAACTGGCACCCATTTTTAAGTTTTTGTGAGAAAAATTTTTTGGTTTTGTAGCTAATTACGCTAGAAACGCTAAATTTGGTGTATCTTACGAAAATCTCAATAAAATATACCGCATATGTTCAGATCGGGCGAGAGTATAAGTAGTAAAACTTACCCTTCATTTTTAAGTTTCCTGTTCGAAAAATTTGTTGTTGTCCAGGTGGCCAGAAATGCCAAATAAATCGTATTTTACGTTAATTCTTACAAAATATATATTCTCAGATCGCGCCACTTTAAGAGGTCCATAAAAAAAATTTAAAAATGGAGCATTTTTAAGTTTTTGTATGTAAAGGTTATGTTTTTATTTAAATCTAATTTTTCATCAAAACTATAAAATATCTCGCATATGTTCAGATCGGACATCTAAGTATTACAAATTATGGTTCATATAAGGTGCTTAAAATAAGGTACAGGGTATGTTGATGTCGAGCACACTCGAATGCGACGTTATTTCTTGCTGTTCATCTTATTTTACCGACTTCTATATGAATCTATCGCCAGATCGAGGCACCTGGGGAACCGAGTAAATGGTTGAAATATGAACATACAAGGTTTGATATAAAAATAACTGAACTTTTAATTCAAAATCATAGAACACGTAGCGCCATTTATTAAATGTTGACAGTGTTAGAAATGTACATTTTTCTTCTTTCGAAAGCAGCTAGGTTCATGTTTATCGTTAGACAAAATAACATACGTTTTAATAGTTTTGTAGAATGGAAGCCAAAACCTAAAATTTGCGTTTTCAGAAGTCAAGAATCAAGACAATTTTGACAACTTTCTATGATTCCAAGGGTATTGTTCATAAGAAATTTGTTCCAGAAGGTCAAACTGTCAATGGAGAATATTATTTACAAGTTTTGTGGTCAAGAGTTCTACGTCAAAGGAAAGCAGCTGTTTTTATTGCATGATAATGCACCACCTCACAAGACCAAAAAAGTCAATGAATTTTTGATGAAAAAAAACAGAGTTGTCTCATCGACCACTTTCCGTATTCGCCTGACCTATTACCGTGCGATTATTTTCTCTTCCCAAAAATGAAAACTGCAATTAGAGGATCTTTTTACGATGACATTACAGCCATACAAGCAGCCGTGACACAGGTGCTAAAGAATATCCCAAAAAGAGTGTTTAAAAAGTCTATGGATAAATTGGTTGAGCGTTCCAAACGTTGTACCATGATACCATGCATGTTTTATTTTATGACTAAAAATTTGGTTATTTTTATTCAGGGCTGTAAAGTGTATTCATACAAGTATATAGCGCCAACATCTGATTCTAGATCAAAGTAACATCAACATGGATTTCTTTGATTATTTAGCTAAAATCTCTTTACACCAAATTAAAAAATAAAACACAGTTCTAATATGCTGTTAGACCTCAATTTTATAGACATGACTATGGAAGCTTGTTTTCGCATTATAGTAAATATTTGAACAGAATTCAGCTGATTCTCTTCAAATTAGTAGAACACCCTACAATCATTAAACTTGTAACAATAAATCATATAAAAAAAGAGACCAATACAACAAAATAAATAAGAGCAAGAGCCCTAAAGGTGGAGAGTCCATGTGTGGTGAGCATGATAACTTGGTAAGCCAAAAGAACTTCTGTGCCCTGTGTAAGTATGTTATAATTACAGTAGACAAGAATATTCATTCAATAAACTACAATTTCCATCCAATGCCGAGTACATGAATAATGGTAATTTTGTGTTTTGTTTTGACATTGCTAATATATTATATTTTTTGATTTCGGAGCTATGATTAATATAACGGTAATAATTTAAACAAAAATATCGTAATCGGTCTGCAATCGATAAATCTTGTCTTTGTATTGGTATTTTTTGGTATTTTTTTTTTATTTACCCTACAACTATAATCATTTGCCAGGGTATATTAAACTCTAGTTGTTTTGTATGCTTGTAATATACTATAATGCGATTAGTTTTTAGAGGTTTGCACTCATGTTATATATGTATGTTTATATGCCTGTTTGCATACTTAGCACTAATTTAAGTGTAGTAGTTATTTCCACCAATACACAACTATATAAATGATACAGATAAATAATTATACCACAATATTGCTGCAGAATACTACCTTGTCTTACCAATCCTCGCATGGTGACAGTGAAAGAGGCGTAAACGAGAACAGCCTAGTACCTAGTACCAATTACTCTCAATAAAGCTTTAAAGTACAAAGAAAAAAAAAAACCTATTCACACCCGATATATATAAATAAGCAAGCCGGTTTTTTGTGAAAGCTGCTACGCTCACAGTATATAACAGATTTTGACAGAGAAAAATGAGCACAGCTGTATTATATAAAAATCGGTTAAATATTTTTAGCATAAGAAACTTTAACAGTCGTCACTCACACAACGAATCAAACACATTTAGACTTTGTATGAAATAAAAACGCACTCATGCGTTTTATATTAAATGATATTAAATATTAAACGATAGCATGCCAATTATTTTACGAGCGCGAAATTGATAGAATGTTGCGTGTTTAAGTTTGTATGCTTTTCGCTATTATTTTGATGACTATCTCGCTCTTTAGTTGGTTGATGTAATTGGCACGTGGTGAAATAGCAATAACAACCAGCACAATATATACGTACTAGTTTTAATAAAAACAGATTTAGTTTGAAAGATTTGGGTGCAAATATGTACGGAGATCAAGTAGACAATTGAACAAATTTTAGATGCCTTGGCTACAATAGGGCTACATCCTTAAACTTCACGTCTTTCAAGGTAAACCAGCTGAAAAAATGGCGTGTAAAGGGTACAACAAAGTCGAGCATCTCGACTATAGCTTTTTTTGTCTTTTATTTTAATACTTTGTTGTCAAGATATTATTGTATTGTTGTCAAGATATTTTAGAACCATTTTTTTTTTCAGTCTTATATCATTTTGAATTTTTAAAATTCGGTAACTCCAAATCTGCGCAAGATATTGAAAAAATTTATTTTTATTATACACTGTACCCATATGTAAATGTATGTTAAAATCGAAAGGAGGCATATATATATATATATATATATATATATATATATATATATATATATATATATATATATATATATATATATATATATATATATATATATATATATATATATATATATATTTTATATATATATATATATATATATATATATATATATATATATATATATATATATATATATATATATATATATATATATATATATATATATATATATGCCTCCTTTCGATTTTAACATACATTTACATATGGGTACAGTGTATAATAAAAATAAATTTTTTCAATATCTTGCGCAGTTGGAGTTACCGAATTGATATATATATATATATATATATATATATATATATATATATATATATATATATATATATATATATATCTCTCTCTCTCTCTCTCTCTCTCTCTCTCTCTCTATATATATATATATATATATATATATATATATATATATATATATATATATATATATATATATATATATATATATATATATATATATATATATATATATATATATATATATATATATATATATATATATATATATATATATATATATATATATATATATATATATATATATATATATATATATATATATATATATATATATATGTATGTATGTATGTATGTATATATATATATATATAATATATATTCATTATCAGCATCGGATTGCGATTCGATATAGACAGGCCCGTCCGACCGTCTGTTTGAATGCACAGATCTCAGGGACTATAACACATAGAGATTTCAAATTTAGTAATTTAGACTCTCCTTTTCACTCTTCAGATAACTATTATTGAATAAACGACCTAACCCTAATTTAAGGGGTAGCTCTCATACAAACTGGCACCCATTTTTAAGTTTGTGTGAGAACATTTTTTTGGTTTTGTAGTTAAGTACGATACAAACGACAAATTTGGTGTATCTTATGAAAATCTTAATAAATTATGCCGCTTAGGGTCAGATCAGGCTAGTATAAGGAGTAGCCCCGTACAAACTTACCCTTTATAAGTTTTAAGTTTTTTGTATGAAGAACATTTATTTTTTTGTTCTTAATTAGGCTAGAAATTCCAAATAAATTGTATTTTACGTTAATTCTTACAAAATATTTCATATAGGCCCAGATCGCGCCGCTTTAAGAGGTCCATACAAAAACTTAAAAACGGGGCCTTTTTAAGTTTTAGTATAAAAATGTTATGTTTTTATTTTTAATGCAATTGTTATTGGTGACCTATAGTGTAAGTATACAATAATTTTAACTGTCTCACGATCATTTTACATTGGGAAATATTCTTTTTATATATATGTATATATATTTTCCTCAATGTGAAAGAAGGAATAATGAACAACATTTTGTTTACACCGAAAACTGATAAGCTTCCGATACACATGTTTCAGGGTATGCCAAAATCCATCTTCAGTCGGATTGGCAGTGCGTTGCTAATCATTGCTTTTATACCATGCTTAATTGAAGATTGCTATGTGTATCTCAAGATTTTCTGTTATCCAATGAAAGCGAAATGGGAAAGACGTTATACTTTCCCAGCATGTTCTGTTGCATTCTTGCACGTACGGCTCTCTTTCATTATTCTGTATTGTTATTGCATTATATAGTTTTTATTTTTATTTAAATCAAATTTTTCATCAATATTAATAAAATATCTCGCATATGTCCAGATCGGATGTCTAAGTATTATAAGTTATGGTTCATCTAAGGTGCCTAAAATAAGGTACAGGGTATATATAGCTTGTTCATCTTATTTTGACGACTACTAGAATAAACCATCGCCAGATCGTAACACCTCAGGAATCATAGTATTACCTAAACAGTTGATAGCTGACGTTGTAGCGTATTACAAAGTCGACCAACAGCATTTGTGGCATTTTATTTCCGTCTCGTTTTCGTTGTCATTCGCTCTTTTGTCTTTTCTCATTCGTTGGTTGTCTGGCGTTTGCGGCGGACACACAGTTTTGCCGGCTGTAGTTAAAGTTTTTCTTTGTGTATTTTAACAATGAATTCAATTTGAAAGTGCTTGAGTAAACGTGTGCCAAATTTAGAGAAATAGACAATTTGCAGCTATTGAAATCAGTTTAATTAACAAGGAATTAAAATGCAAATGCGCAAAATAGACAGATTTTGCCTGTTGCTGGTGATTTGTTGTTGTTGTTGTTGTTTGACGGGTATGTTTTAATTAAAAAAAAACCAATTAAATAAACAAAAGTAATAATTATTATAAATGCAAATCACGAAAAGTATTTAACGCAAGATCCCGTTTAAATAAATAAAAAAAAATCGAAAGAAAGTTCTAAAGAATTTTAAGTTGTGAGAGTGAATGAACTTATTTGTTTTGTTGTTGTTGTAGAAAAGACAGTTGATATCTTCTACCTCACACACACACACACACACACACACACACACGCGCATTACTTTTTATCTCGCCTGCACTTATACAAAGTCGGTGGTAGCTGCTCAGCTGTTTTAGTTGTTGCTGTGCGTTGTGCTTCTTCTTCTTCTTCTTCTTGTGTGTTTGTTGCTTTTCGTTGATAACCTTTTGAATTAAATCAGCGCTTAGACTTATGTGTTTCTAGATGCTAGAGAAAGTTTTTTAAGAAATTAATAATGACGTGTACTATTTTCTATACTTTGGCACCACGCCTACACAGCATACGGCGTAACACTAATACCGGAAGGCAGTCAGCAGCTTTATGAACTACAGAATAAAGTAAGCATTGCGGAGCTAACGTCGGCGGCTGCTGCACCTAACGCTGAGGAGGCCAGTTATACGCTACGCGCACAGCTAAAAGTAAACTCCGTGTGGCATGCGGGCGATGCGCAGCTGCTGCAGTTCTACTTTACGGAGTCTACAATCAGTGCACCGGCAAAACAGCAGCAGCAGCGTGAAATCAAACGCCGCATCGACAACATACCGGATAGACCATTCTATGTTAGTTTGATTGATGGTCGTCCACAAAAGGTTATCGCACATACATCGCGTGATCAATCACTGCTAAATTTGGAACGTGGCATTGCCTCACTGTTGCAGCTACAGCGCAGCGATGGTGCGGTCAGTGAGGTGGATGTGTCCGGCCGTTGTCATGCCTTCTATGCAGTTAAGTCGTCAACGCGTATTGAGAAGACTAAAACGGATTGTTCACATTGGGATCTGCGTGTCAATTATCGTGCAGAACAGCCGCTTAGTGTAGCACAGCATTCCAAGGAGTTTGTTAGCTTTGAACTGTCCGCGGATGGCTTACTCTTGCGTGTGGCATCAAGTGAAAAGCATCGCATAGCACTGGAGGCAAAGCCCGATGTGGGTAGTGAAATAAGCTCGCAGCTGTCGTTGAAGCATGTTGCACTGGGTGTGGATGAGGTTGAGCAACTGTCATACGAAACGCTCGATGCAGCTATTAATAGTCTACTAGAATGGTACCGCATTTTCGATATTGAGGCAGATGTAGATGGTGCTATCAGCGAATTAAAGCGTGAAAATGTAAGTGTTTTTTTTTTATTTTTAGTTGCTTGTAAATAGAAATATCAAGTTGGACGGTAGTCGACGCAAGTGACGAAAGCTCACCTCAGTGTATTACACATTCAATAACGATGTTTATAGTGTTAAGTCCGATCGAGAGGTGTAATATAAAAATGTATCCCACAGGCTGAAATATATAGGTTGCTTCAAAAATATACGCCCCACGGATATTGGAGCTCGTGGTGGACCTATTGGCCCATTTAATTATTAATTATTGGCACCGAGACGAGCACAATATCGCGAAAATCGGTCCACCCGCCCAAAAGTGATGAATTGAGTTAATCCTTTAATATAACGAATTTTGTTTATACAGGATTTTAGTAAGCAAAAAACGAAGAAACTTTTATTCTACAACTTTTATAAAAATTTCGGATTTTGGCGGGAAATGTTAAAAAAGCTAAATTTTCTTTAGTTACAGTGACCAAACACACAACTTATACATTTTTAACATGTAACATGTTTAGAAGCTTATTAATTTCCATCCGACCGTCTATTTCAACGAAAAGATCTCGGAGACTACAAGAGATATAGATTCTAGTTTGGATATTTAGACTCTCCTTTTCCATATTCAAATAAATTGTATTCGAAGAACACCTAAATCCAAGTATATGGGGAGCACTATACGAACCGGGACCCACTAACCACGGATCTCTAAAGAATATAGCCCTATACAAATCTATGGTTCAGCTAAGGTGTCTTAAACACGGTACAGGTTTAATTTACAGTTTCATCCAAAGACTTCGTTCAACTTCTCTATTAAAATTTCTTGACGAGGTAAAACCCAAGTGTCGAAAGCCTACCTGCATTTCACAGATCAATTTTCAAACGAAAGATTTATATTTATATTTTTCGTTTGTATTGTTGGAATTGATTGTAATGAACGTTCGTCATGTTGCGATGAAGATGCTTTCAGTTAAGTATGGTAACAAATTTGATGTTCTAGAAGAAAATATGTATTTTAAAGCAGCATAACCAATATAGAAACATGACGAACGCTCAATTACATATTACAATCTATCCTAACACTACAAATGTCCGTCTGTCTGGTAGTCGTTCTGCATTTTTAAGTGATAAATTTTTAAGATATCACGCTGTAATCCCGACACATTGACATGCCACGAATACTTTTTAGAGTAGCTCCCAGACAAACTACCCGCCCGCTTTTGATGAACACTTTGTATGAACAACTTTTTTATTTAACTTTTTTATGGTAGCTTCTAATGGTCGTGTTCCGCCCACTTTTTAGGGTAGTCCCTATACATAGCTGCCACCAATGTTTATGTTTTACAAGACGATTTGAAATTTCATGTAAATGGTATTAGAGCTTCGGTTCAATCGAAGTTAACGTTTTTTGTTGTTTTTATTTGATTATACTATCTAATAAATTTAATTTATTTACAGTTCCAAAAAGCGGTGGCAGCAAGTGCTGCACGTTTACAGTCCGACTTGGTTGGCTCATCAAACTTGGCATTGGAATTTATACAACTATTGCCTTTGGCACGCATTGCCCGACAATCTGACTTTGTTGATGTACTCAATGCTCACAAGGAATTACGTCCACAATTAGTGGATCTACTCGGTGCTGTACAAACTAACGATGCGCACAATGCTATCAATGAAGTACTGCAATATGACAATGAGAACGATGCAGATTTACTAGAAAAGTATCTACAATCGCTTGCTGTCGGTACACATCCGGATCGTAGCATTGTTGAACAACTCTTTCAACTGCTTGAACAAACCGAAAATGCCATTAAGAATATTAAGCTACGCGATTCAATAACACAAACCGTTGCTGCCTTGATACGTCAATCCAATTTTGATCCAAATGATTTGCTGCTCCAACAAGTGCGCGCCCATTTGCTATCGAATCTGCAGGAGCAATGCAAAGCAACTGATGCTGAGTGTAAAACACGTTATGTAAGCGCTTTGCAAAATCTACAGGATACAAGTACAATTGAAATACTGCTGGAATATGCACTTACTGCCGAGGCCAAGGTTTCTGTTGCAGCATTGCAAGCGCTCAAAAGTTTTCCTTTGGTTAATTTTAATGAATCGCATCGTCAGGGTTTTACGCAGATCTTTTATCAACGTCAACGCAAATATGATAGCACAGCGCGTACGCTGGCATTGGATATACTGCTGGCGATGAAGCCAAGTCCTGAGCAGTTGGGCCACTTGTTGGATTATCTAAACTCAAACGATCGTCATTTTGAAATTAAAACGTATGTCATACAAAAACTGCGTATGACTGCGGAGAAGTGTCCGCGTTTTAGTGCGCTACTGGCGGCACAATTAGCTGCGCGGCCTAAGGTTAATAACTATCATGTAATTGGACAGAAAGGTGAGTATTTTAACGTGGTGTAGCAACTGATTTGGTCCATTTTGTAATACTCCTGTAGTTGTTCTTTAGAATACATATTTTTGGGACCTTATTTCTAGTAGTGTTGATGCGTTGCACCATGCTGAGCCTAGTGATTACCTTGGCTGCGAAAATGTCCTTGTTATTGTCGCGGACTTCAACTAGCTCGATAGTTACACCTTTCCTATATAGGGTCCGAACATTTCAGTTGCATATTCGTAAGTCATGGTCTTTAAGTCACTTGCGGGGATCTGTTTTTTTTTTGGCGTGACGGAACCAAACCATTCCCAAGTAAATGTCCATCATTTACTTTTCCCACTAATGTAGACTTCTGCAAACGACCCTATCTCTATCCAGTCTATATTAGGTTGAAATTTGTTATGTGGGCTTCCTATGTACGGGTGGTTCACATATACGCTTTCTCGAAAAAATGTGGCTACACCATAACAAAATTTGAAATTTTAACTTTAATCGCAAATATCTCAGTAATAAGTTATACTATAATAAAACAAAGTTTGATTCAATATATAAAACATTAGCTGAGATATTTGCGATTAAAGTTAAAAATTCAAATTTTTTTGTGGTGTACGCAGACTTTTTTGAGCAAGTGTATATCAATGAGCATGTACTCGTTCCGCTATCCACGTTTATGTTTTAAGGTTTTACAAATTTATTTATATATGGTGTCTCATATAGTCCATAAAAATACGTGATCAGCTCTGGTAGTCAATTTAGTCAGGTACAAGTATGTCTCTCTGTCTGGGTGTTGTTGTGCATTTCACTTACTCAGTTTTTATATATTTCAAAATGAAACTTAGAAGAGATTATTTACTGCAGTCAAATGCAGTACCACACTTGCCCCTTACAAAACAACTCGCCAACTTTAATTTTTATACCATTCACACATATTGTGAAATGGTATTATCAGTTTGTCTGAAAGTTTGTAACGCACTAAAGGAGCCATCGTAGACCCCATAAAGTATATATATATATATATATTCTTGACCAGCTCGACGAGACGAATCGATCTAGCCATGTTGCGCATTTTTTGGTGACCAAATTTTATGCTATCCAGGTTGAAATTTTGCACGTACACTTCTTTTTATTGCAGTTTAATAGAGTGTCAAGATTGACCCGCCACGCCCACTTTTTGGGGTAGCCCCCATACACTTATATGTATTACAATACTTTTTAAAGTTTCGTGTGAATGGTATTAGAGCTTCGGTTCAACCGAAGTTAACGTTTTTTCTTGTTTTTAATGAAATATCCAAGTTGTCAATAAATTTTCAACCTAACCTTACATAGGACTCTTGTATTGTATAGCTTACATACATGCTTTCTTAAACAAGCTAAAAAACTAATTTTGGAATAGATATTACTACTAAGATCAATACTCATAAACTAGGCAACATTGATTTAGATTCGATCCTTATAGCATATGTGATTGGTCTAACTGCTTCGCATTCGCAGAGTTAACCATGTTTCCATATTTGTATTTAATTATATATATATACGAGTTTTTCTCTTATTGTTTATATTATTTATAATCTATTTAGGTTTAACTACTGTTTTGACGCGTCAGCTTTCGCAATCACCTGGTTTCAATGAGAGTTTGTTGAGTATACAGGAGGTCTATCAGGGCATATTGAAACGCGGTTCCGTTGAGTTAATACTCAATGCAGGACGCAGTGAATCTAGTACTTTTAAGGTAATTAAACCATTGTATTTTTCTATACAGTCAAACATATTTACTAAAAATCTGAAATTCTTTACAGTTGGGACTCTACACAAACGGCCTGAGTAGTTTTGTCGGTGATAGTGACAGCGATTCCGATGCACCAATCGATGATGATGACTCCGACGAGAATAATGCAGTAACTGCCGGCATGGAAATCTCTGTACAAGGCGTGTTGCTGCGGCCACTTGTCTTTTTCACTGGCCAAACCGAATTGATGAGTCATGTTTGGACAGGTACTGCTTCGGATACAACGCCTGCCTATCAGTCAACTACATTGGCGCAAGATTATGAGCACTATGTAATACTGGCATCGGGTGCTACAATCTATTTGCGCGTGCTTGGCGCTCGTTCTGTAGATCTGAATGGCAAAGTGAGCTTCAGTTTGTGGAATCGCAATGCTCAAACGGAAATACAGCAAAAGTGTGTACTCGAAAACTAACGCGCATTGTATAATAATTTTAATAATTGTAAAAATTTTATTACAGCTCTGGCAGCGCCATAGTTGGACATGTAGCTGCAGGCTTCACCTATGCCAAATTGATCAACGAATTCACAGTAACGCACGAACCCAAATTAAGTCTGCAGGCAGATCTTGATTTTTACTCTGGCATTAAACTCTGCATGCAGCTGCAGCGTCCAGAGTTGCACATGACGTAAGTGTTTAATGTCGAAGAGCTGTGGATAGTTAATAACTAATAATTTTATTCTTTCATCTAGGCACACCAACAATAAATCCGTATTCCTTCAAGCTGTGCAAAAACCCTACACAAAGCGCATCAGCATTAAACAAACGCACACATCGCCCGGACGCACTTTAGCATTAAATCAAAAGAACAATGAAATGTGTAATATTATTTTTAACTAAGTTGAAAGTTTCAAGTGTTTTGTAAAGCCCTGTTCAGGCAGTTATGTATAGTTTGTAAATAGTTTCAAATCTTTCGACTAGAAGTGATAGTAAACTAAACAATTGATACAAATTCCGAATCGTCATGCACCTACTAAGTATCTTTGAATGTTTGAACAGGACTTAAATAATTCCTTAACAGTTAAGTTTTTAACTATTTAAGTGTGTATATTTTTGATATTCGCTTTTCCAAAGGTTTATTTATATGAAATGCATTTTTGTAACTACAAATTTGATACAGCGCATGCATAATTTAAATCTTTAAAGAGATTAAGACTACAGTAGGACTATGAATTGCAATAAATAATGCTCCATATTAATCGATCAAATAATAAACTGTTGTGTACCAATTGAAAACATTTTTGACATTATTAATTTGATCTGAAATATAGTTTTTATGTGTTCCAGCACCATTTGAAGTCGGTCATTAAAATGCTCATTATTTAGATACAAACTAGAGTCCTGCACGAATTGCATCACAACGACAAACGGTATGCATTCTATTTCTTATGACTCGCAATTAATAGTATAATTTAATCTATAAAATTAAAATGTAAAGTAGTGAGCCATAGAAATATCGCAGCACTGATTCATTGTAGGAATAAATGCTAGGACGACAGTGCTCTTTGTGTTCCGAAATGCCTCTTCTTCTCCCCAAAAAGAAACGTCTATCGACGAGTTATAAAAACTTACCATGAAACTATGCTACTTCTTATACTCATTTATGTATATGTACTTGGATTTGAACGAAATCAGCAGCTTATACACAAATCGTATTACAGGTTGTACACTTTGGTTGAAGAAACGAACCAACTTAATGGAAGATTTACATGGTATAGATCCAATTGAAGTATAGCGCCGTCGAATTGAGATATACAATACGTTACACAAAATATAGAACAAATCTGAACCAAAATTGGTTTTCGGGATAGCTTTATTGAATCAATGCAAAAACTGTAAGCGAATTATGAATCGCAACAAATCGCAATTATGGTGAGTGTTGTACTCTGATAAATTGATTCACGTTTCGGCGATAGCTCTAATGAAATAGGCCATTTCGTGAGTTTAAATTCTGCTTATGTGTTGATGGATAGGGTCAATTGAAGAAGTCCTTATTAAAAAGGCGGGTTAGGTGTCCAGAAAATTCTCTTCAAATCCCTGCTAAAGGGAGCGGGGATAATTGAAAATTTCAAGTAAATTTTTCAATTAAAAATAGGTGTCCAGAAAAATCTCATCAAATCGGGGGGTATTTGAAAATTTCAAGTAAACTTTTCAATTAAAATAATTAAGTATGGAGCAGTCGACTTACGATTACGTAATACCCAGCACCCTTGATAATGCGACGGACCTATGAAGACTATGAAATTTTAAATAAAAAAAAAAAATGTGTTTTTAGGTTTAATCAAACAAACGTCTCTATATGAACGAGTTCTAAAAACTTACCATGAAACTATGCAACTTCTTATACTTTATATATTGTATATTTGTATTCGATTTAAATCAGCAGTTTTGTCAACCAATTGTCATCAATTTTTAAGATATATAGTTGAAATACGGCAATGGGCTTATATTTATGGCAGTTAAATAGAGTAGTCATACTGTCATGTCATGCCCAGTTTTTGGAAAAACACCATGTGATTCCTATAATGTATCCTTACTCTCCACGCAAGATTGATTGTCCTTTATTCTTGATCCTCACGGTTGATAGACTGTGGGCGATAGTCGCTTTCATAATAGAAGAAAGAAACAGTAGCGTGTAAAAAGAGCAATATTTTAAATTGCACTTTAAATTCATAATTCGCATACAGTTTTAGCAATAAAGCTGTGCTGTGCTGTGCTGTGAACCGTTTGTAGACAATTCATTTTATTTTAGTTTTTCATTTTTATTTTATTGTTTATGTATATTAATTCATATAAATTACAACATACAACTTTGTAGTATAAGGTTTTGCACTCCATATGCGAACCGTGCAATTGTTGGTATAATGGTCATAGAACTTCTTTGTCTTCATATCATGATGCTTTGCGTATTCCTCTGCTGATTATATATATATATATATATATATATATATATATATATATATATCTGATCTTTTATAATGTTTGCCTAGACTATTTTTGCAATTTGGCGTATTGTAAAGCCGTGTAATGTTTGTGTTGATGTAGAACTGCTCGTCCAGAGCAGTTCAAGTATAAGAAGTTGCATAGTTTCATGGTAAGTTTTTATAACTCGTTTATATAGAGACGTTTGTTTGATTAAACCTAAAAACACATTTTTTTATTTAAAATTTCATTTGTGGGTCCGTCGCATTATCAAGGGTGCTGGGTATTACGTAATCGTAAGTCGACTGCTCCATACTTAATTATTTTATTTGAAAAGTTTACTTGAAATTTTCGAATACCTCCCGATTTGATGAGATTTTTCTGGACACCTATTTTTAATTGAAAAATTTACTTGAAATTTTCAATTATCCCGCTCCCTTTAGCAGGGATTTGAAGAGATTTTTCTGGACACCTAACCCGCCTTTTTAATGTGGACTTCTTCAATTGACCCTATCTATCAACACATAAGCAGAATTTAAACTCACGAAATGGCTTATTTCATTAGAGCTATCGCCGAAACGTGAATCAATTTATCAGAGTACAACACTTACTATAATTGCGATTTGTTGCGATTCATAATTCGCTTACAGTTTTTCCAATGATTCATTAAAGCTATGCCGAAAACCATTTCTGATCATGTTTTTTTTTTTAGTTTTTTATTTTCGTTCAGATTTGTTCTATATTTTGTGTAACGTATTGTATATCTCAATTCGACGGCGCTATACTTCAATTGGATCTATACCATAGATATCTATGTAAATCTTCCGTTAAGTTATTAAGTTTCTTTAACCAAAGTGTAGTGTATAAACTGCAATAAAAATTATATTTTTATTTTTTGTTATTAATATTAAATTATTTTTGTTAATACATGTTTAATTTTGTTATAAGTATACCTATAAATTTTCGATAAACAGATATTTGAGCCCATTTAATTTCGCCACATTTGGTTCCTGGTGGCGTGAACTAAACCCAACGCACCAACCCGTAATTAAGGGGAATCATCACCTTACCAAGGGGATACGTGACCCTAACGGACGTTTGGAAAAGAATCGTTATTTGGTCGCAACCGTATGGAACCATGGCGAATTTTACGACAGGATCTTGGTTTAAAGGCTTACAGAATCCATCTTGTTCAAGAATTGAATCCTCCATTTTAATTGCAATCAATGGGGCACTGAGGCACATTTATATGAGTGTCGCCAAGCTAATGCAGAAGAAGACGCCGCTTACAGAAGAACTCTGTAGTCGGGAGCAACGCGAGAGCGATATCGTGAGAAACGGATAGAGGAAAGTTTTATCAAAATGTCAAGCGTCTGACCGAAGGTTTTAAGCACGGAGTTTCTTTCTGCAAGAACAATAATGGAAGTCTGGTTACAGTTGTACAGTAATCCCTGAGACTATGGAGAAGTCACTTCTGTATACTTAATTTCACTGAAGCTCTATCATTTACACGATATATCAAATCGTCTTGTAATACATGAACATTAGTAGCGGGTTTGTATAGGAGTTACCCCAAAAAGCGGGCGGGACACGTCGATATGGATACTCTACCTGTCTATGAGTAAAATATGCCTGAATACCGGAATTCAGCCAAACAGTATCTCACAAATTGATACAAAAAATTGATTGACAACACACAGAAAGACGGACATGTCTAGATCGACGCGTCTCGTCGAGCTGGTCGAGAAATTATGTAACTATGTAACTAGGCTTAGTTCCGTAGCTTGAACAGCGAGTGTAACTATTGATAATTCGAATAGTTCTGTGAAATTTGTGGAATTTTCTAACCATATATGGTATCAGCTCTTTTTGTTTTCCTTTCAACATTATGCAGAAGTATTTTTCTTTGAAATAACTAAAAGTGAGAAACTTTGCCGGTACAAATGTTTTGATTTCGGTACGGTTCTATCATTTTATTTTATTTCGGTAAAAGGTTTCTGTTTTAAAAAAATGAAAATAACGGTTCTAAAATAAGATTATTCGTAGGAGTTTTGGTCCCCTTAGAGTTGGCGTGGAGTTTAGACCACCTCATCCGGATGAACCCCGAAGCTCCATGATTTAAATCCAGATGAGCACTACCTTGAACTACAAATGCTGGGAAATCAAATGAGTTCGTCATCGGAGGATAAACACCAAAGACTGGAGTAAAAACTACTTGGGCTTGCTGAAAGATCAGTCTCAATCAGGCATACTGCTATACTGGAGGTTGGTAGGCGTATATATATATATATATATATATATATATATATATATATATATATATATATATATATATATATATATATATATATATATATATATATATATATATATATATATATATATATATATATATATATATATATATGGCGAGACATTTGTAACGACATTTTTAATAATATCTAATATCGTCCCGCACACATGACCATTTAAGGCAAACACATGATCGTTAGACGATTTTGTAGCTATCAGCTTTTTATCGTATACTCAAAGCAGTAGACGTGGTTAAAATGTTTGCGCTGTGTTTGTTTTAAATTAATTAAATAAATGCGTTAATTTAATCTTCATAAATTATAGCCTATGTGATATTCTGATATATGAACTATGTAATTGTAAAGCTTCATTAAAATCCATTCAGTAGTTTTTGCGTGAAAAAGCAACAAACAACCACACAAACTTTCGCGTTTATAATATCAGTAGGAAGTAGGATAGCGAAAAGAACTTCATTCTATCTTCTTTATATATAATTTATTTTCTATTGTTTATATGATCATTGGATAATGAAAATGACGAATGAACGCATTTGAAAAATAGTAGTAAATGTATAAAAAAGAAAAATTAAAAAATTATGTAAGAATGAAAAATTGTTTCTCAGCGAAAGCTCCGAGGAGTGCACTCTTTTAACTCTTCTTCTAGACACGTTTGACCGCATAGCTGAGGCTAATGGGTTGATGTGATGAGCAAGGTCTCTCTGTCTATGTGTTGTTTCTTGGTGTCTTAAGCAAATAGAATATCCATGTCGATGTGTCAATTTTGTTCCCAATTTTTGGGCTTTAGTATAAAAACTTAATTATTATAGTTAATACTATCAACTTTAAATTTGATAAGAAGACCACTTAAGAGCGGATGCTTCACATATATACCAATGGGCATACCAATCCCACTTTTAGAGATAATCCACATACAAACCTAGGACTCACCATTGGGAGTCAATGGGAAAACACACCAGTATCTTTCAAGCAGAAATGTGTGCATTAATCTGATGTGCGCAATTCAATCTAGATAGAGGCTATCACAACTGTGATATTGCGATTCTGCGTTGAAGGCACTGAACTCCAACGAAGCTAGGACGAAGCTAGTACTTGAAGCATATGGACTATTGGAAAAACTTGGCGAACACAACAGAGTCTCTCTGCTGTGGGTCATAACAATATTCCAGGTAATGAGCAAGCAGACAAGCTTGCCAGACAAGGAGCGGCAACACTATTGATACGACCTGAGTCGTATTGTTGCATCGGGAGACATACTATATCGGAAGTAATCCGCAAGGAGAAGGATATAGGAAAAGCACAAAACTGGGCTACAAGCCAAGGACTAATACAATCAAAGTTACTTCTAGAGGGATACAACCCGAACAGATCGAGAACTATGCTTCAACTAGTTAGGAACCAACAACGAATATTAACAGGACTGCTAACAGGCCACTGTAGACTAAAGAAACATTTATATGTTTTGGGTATACAAAACTCACCCGAATGCAGATTATGTGACCACGAAGAGGATACCCCTCTTCACATTCGTGCTGCATGTGAAGCTGTAGCTAGAAGCAGTCTGCAGATGCTAGGTAATCACTTTACTAGAAAGCAGGAAGTGAGTAGTTTGGAACATAGGAAAGTACTAAGATTCATTCAACATATAGGGTTAGGGCAGCTCATCTAACTCATTTGTAATTTACAATTGTAAATAAAAATAAAAAACAGATTTGGAAAAATTTTTAAAAACTAAAAAATCGTGCTGTGTTGCACGATAACGATTTTTACTATCGATACTGACTGCTAAAGAAAACTATCGATGTTATCGATTATTGTACAGCGCTAATTGTCAATCAGCTGTTTTGTGTGCTGGAATGCGAATGCGTGAGATTCGTTTGAGCGGCGAAGTCGAATTACGCAAAAAATTGAAACTTCATATTAGTATTCGTCGGAACGTTGTCGGTTAAATTTGTTTATTAAAACGAGAAGTCTAAATTAAGCGACTTTAACTAAAGAAGCGTGTAAAATATTATTATTAATAAGCAGCGGTAATATTTATTGTAGTTTATGAAAGAAAAATCAATATTTATATTTTTTGCGTTGCTAAAAAAAAAAAATTAGGCCAACTCTTGTGTGTGGCGCCTAGCCTAGCGACTGCTGCTATGAAATTGCATGTTTATTTTTTTTTTGTGTGAATGCTTTCACATTAAAAAAAATTAAATAAAATTGTTGATAAAATATTTGTGTGTTAAATTGTAAATTAACATTATTAAATTATCGCTTTCATTGTTGCTACTTGTTCTTCTTCGTCTGCAATGTGCTAAGTGCCGCAATAAAATATTTTAGCGAATTATTTTAAATCGTAAAATTAGTAAGAATTGTTGTCGCTGCTGCCGTCGTCGTTCATCATTTTTCGCTAGTGAGAAGTTTAAACAAATCAAAAAAAAAAAAATAAATAAATAAAAAACAGTGGTTAGAAGAAGTAACCGCACACACACACACACACACAAGCACACAATCATACATGAGAGTTTTGTTGCTATATTTTCACACGCTCGCACTAATGCGCCTTTGTGTCTGTACAATGTTTCTTGTGCAGCATTGTTCGCTCCCACGGGAAGCGTGCAGTGTGGCCAGCTTGTTGCATTCGAATTGCGTTCAACATGAAACATTCGGCAATACTAATGATTCACGAAGTGCCACGATTCACGACAGATTCTTCTAGAATTCGTCAAAAATAAGACAAAAAATGGTATTCTTCGATATCTCGCTTATATTTTGAGAAATCGAATTTTAAAGATACATACAAATACATTGAAAAATAAATATTTATTTTTAAAATTCGATATCGCGAAAACTAAACGCGATAGCGATAATTTTGATTCATATTTTTCGTCATATTTTGACTAGTTTTATAGCAAAACGTTGTCAGATCGTGGCGCCCCATGAATCGTAAAATTCCAACTATAGTACAATACAAAACACGGGCAACTACAAGCGAATTGAACATTTTGAGAGCATCCTAATATGTAAAATAAGTGAAATGGTTTTTATACCATTCACACATAGTGTTAAATGGTATTATCAGTTTGTAAGTTTGTAACACAATTTTTAGAAATGTCCATCTGTCTGTCTGTATGTTTTTGTGCAATTTTGAGAATCAAGATTGTACCGCCACGCCCACTTTTTGGGGTAGCCCCCATACAAACCCACCGCCCACTTTTGACTTTTTGTATGAAAAACTTTTTTATTGTACTCAATATCAACTTAATAATTGATATGAAATCTTCTAGTGGTCGGATGCGCCCACTGTTTAGGGTAGCCCCCATACAAACATACTGCTCAATTTTGTGTTGTTGTAAGAAAAACTTCTTTATTAAAGTCAATATTAGGTTGAAATGCGATATGGTGCTTTTTTATATACAGCCGCTTAACATACATAGACTAATGGACGTTGCCCTCGTTTTTGGAATAGTCCCCATAGAAACCCACCATGCAACCTTCATTTAAATCAATATTAGCTTGAAATTCGATTAGTGGACAACCGCTTCATACATATATACAAATGGGCGTGTCCCGAGGTAGTCCCATATAAACCTACAGCTCACTTTTACGCATTTGCATGGAATACGTCAATACCAACTTGAAATTCGATATGGCGGTACAATAGCCCCTATAAATTTTTGTACATAACCCTAATCACTCCCAACCTAACGTGCCAATGATCGTCTATGCATCAATAAGGTAATGTCGTGAGAGTTATTTAGAAATCACTTATCAGTTGGTCTGCATTTTATTTGTTGATTAACACGATAGCACGTTCACATCTGAAAAATCTATTTAAATGTCGTGATATTGGAGACAAAAAAAGTTAAAATTAAAATTTGCGTAGTCAGACTCTACTAGTTTTTTTGCCCGACAAAGTATATCAAATGAACGAGCCAATACAAACAAATGCGTGTGTAAGGTCCCATTTTTATTAGCTTCAATTCAACTATTCATTGAACTTTATTGTAAAATTATGTACTAAGTGGCCTTCGTGACGTTATATGCGCCCACTTTCACAAAACCACGTACAAAGCGTCAATACCTACCGTACCATTTTCTTTTTTTCTTATATGAATTAATTGCATCGTACACTTTTCAAATGAATCATATTTCTTCCAACTGCTTCAAATAGTTGTGACTATTTGAATGAGATATAACAAATGTCACATCTCACACAACATACTCTATAAATTTTGTAACGATCGCTCAAGTCGTTCAAAAGATTTAGTTAGTTAGTAGATTTATGGCAGGTAAAGGCATATATAATGGTTGGACAATGCAACAGTGATGTCATTATATATGGAATAGTCCTCATTAAAATGACCACCTCGGTTCCGTTTGTCTAATTTTTGATGGCTCGATCCAATGTTTTTAGGATTATTTCGGCAATAACTTCTCGAATGTTAGCATCGATCTTTTGAACGGTGTCAAATAGATCGCTTGATGCACAATTCGACTGTTCAATGGCGAACAGACATTTCATTGTTTTATACAACAATCACATATTTTCTAACTTCAAATATTTATTACTTTGTTTGGGGCTTAAGGTCCAAAAGAGTGTACTCACGAATTGCCTGCTCATTGAAGCGATAATTGCAACTATGTTCACGACCAAATTCACTGTGAGTAGTTAAAACTGAGCAGGAATTCCGATAATATTTTAAAACTTTTTCCAAACGCCAACGAAGCATGAAGCGAAGCTGAATATTTTTACACAAATGCCTCTTAGAGTTGCTGAGATTCCCTTTTGGAAAAATATTGGTCACCCGTTAGTATTAACCATTATTAACAAAATCTTCAACCATTAACGTCACATGTTTCAATTAACTAGATGAAAAAGTTAATTCGGCGTATATTGAAGTAACTAAGCTGCAATGTTGTACCTGGATGTTATACTTGTACATATATCTTACTTGTTTCTACAAAAATAGCTCAACTTTTTAGTTAAAATTTTTCTAATTTTAATTTTATGGTTGACACATTTCCGATTAATCCGACTAATCCATGCAAACAAAATTAACAAGAAATTCTATAACATTAATTTTCTGAGATAATGGTACATTTGTGTTTTTTGATTTATAATTTTACTTAAATCAGCGAGCAGAGTGAACGGAAATATATACTATCGATTTAAAAACTTAAGAAATTGAAATTATATGTGGTTGAAAAAAGGTACTCAAACGAAATTTAAAAATATATGTAATTCGTAAAAAATTGCATAGAATTCGAACTTTCATCATTCATTTTTTATTCAATCGAAAACAGTTGGGTACCGTTGGACATGCAATCGTTTTTCTTACGATATATTAACTATTTTGGTCGGGCTCTGTCTGCCGTTCATTCTGGATGCTGGTTTAAGTAAAATCAAATGAAAAAAACCAAAAACATACCATTATATAAAAAAATTGACGCGATAGAATTTTTTGAAATTACTGCTCAGTAAAAAGAATAAAAACTGGCAATCTGGTCTGTGTCATCTAAACACAAGAACCATGTCAGACACACATATGTGGCTTAAAATTTGTGTTAGTTCCAAAATCCAAAAATTTGGAATATGTCGAATAACGAATAGTTGAAAATATACATTAATAATACTTTCAATATACCTATTATTCTTAAGAAATTGATGGAAATATTTAACAGATAATTATGGCAAATAAAAATCATAAAAAAACTTATTAACGAATTCCCCAAATATTTTCTCCAATAACTTCCAAACGCTTCGGTCATCTGAACAGTCTGGCAACACTTGTGTTGAACTCATGAGTGCAGCAAAGAGAGTAAAAAATATAATATGAGAATGCGCATTAGAACTCGGGAGCACATGCTATAATTAAAATAAATTATTATGATTTATGAGTATTTTAATTATTTAATTTGTAATTACTTTGAAAGTTTTACATATTACTATAAAATAATAATTTATATTAGCTTAAAAATAGTGTGAAAAGTCACACACACTGTCTGCCGCTCGTATATTTGCTTCTACGATTGCGTTCTTGCTCACACGTTTGCGCTCACACTCTCTTCATGTGATGATATTCCCAATTAGAAATTTCTGCCATTTTCGGCATGACATCGGTAATTGGAATTGCAATGCACGAAGAAATGCATTAGCAACAACAACAAGAGCAAAAAAAAACGTGTAAAATAGTGCACCAATTTTCAGTGTTGCGTGTGTATGTGAGAGAGATAGAGAGACAGAGAGAGAGCGCGAATGATAAGAGAGTGTATGTGATTTGGGAGCGCAAATGAAAATTATTAAAAAAAAAACAACAATAA